>BGPR01000220.1:858358-875354 GCA_013235015.1 Araneus ventricosus
AATCACTTCTTTTTCTTGTTTCGTAGATAACTCAATTACTAGATATCAGTCAATCACTTCTTTTTCTTGTTGCGTGGATAGGCTTTCGGGTTTTCGCTTTCATTTTTCATACGAACTTGAAAAAAATAAATTCTTAAATATTCTTATGCTTTGTTATTTCCGCCATTACCAAGATCACTTTCGCGTACCCCTGACTAATACCCCAAGTACCCCCAGGGGTACGCGTACCACAGATTGGGAACCTCTGGTTTAGAAGTTATTTAGAGGATAATAATAATATATAAATTAAATAACTAAAAATAAAACACTGTTCCATTCTTAAGCACTTCTGTAGTGATGTGAGCAAATTCCAAGCTTTTTTCATGAAAATATGTCATTGTAAAAGTGTCGGAAATTTCCGTGTTGTTGAAATGGGAAATTAGTCTTTCGAGAATATTCTTAAAGAACCATTGGAAAATGTAAAGGAAAAGTGAAAATCAGTAACATTCGCGAATCCTCTTGCCTAAACTGTTTCAAAAAATACATATAAAATTTTTTATAACTTATAAAAGAGTTTTTTAAAATGCAAATACGAGGCAGCGTCTTATTTTTATAAATTGAATTAAGAAATTTTGAAAAAAAAAAAACTTCTCAAAAATAAAAGAAGTTATGATTTAAAATTTCGCTCTGTTAACCGTTTTTTCAATTATCCGAGGTGATTTCCGTCCCACTCATCTCGGATAATCAAGGTTTTACTTTTTTAACATAAGACTACGTTCCTCCCATGGGGTCTCAGGAAGGAATTTGATTCACAAGCCAAAACGCCACAAAACTTGGATGGGAGATCCTCTATATCTCGGTAAATACATATGTTAAAAACATAAATGATGTTTTATTTTATAGATAAAGGGTAACAACAGAAGTTACAAAAAAAAAATTGAAAATCAGAATTATAGTTCAGCGACTACTAAGTCGCAAAGTTGGGCAAAAATTCGCATGAATTGGTGACGCGATCCTCTATATCTAGGTAACTACATATGTTAAAAACATAACTAATGTCTTATTTTAGAGATAAAGGGTAACAACAGAAGTTACAAAAAAAATCTTACTTTAGACTTAAAAACTTACGAGAAACTTCGAGAAACAAAAGAGTCACGCGAGTAAAGTGGTCCTACGTCTTTAACATCAGCGGCTGTTTGAAAAGACCGCCTCCTGTTTTTTTTTTTAAATTTCTTTCCAAGACCTAGCTAGACAGTCAGACCCGAATAATGCACTTGGATTCTAGAGAGACTCTTATTGAAAGTCAACAAATTTGGCCATTTTACTACTAACGGAAAAGAGGAAAAAAGTTTTCTGAAGGGCAACATTATGAACCGTATGGTTAAAGTTTTTTTAAAAAAATATCCTTCGTATTTACCTTCCTTTGTACAAGTCCTACGTGAACAGAGCCGGATCATTAAGTAGGCAAAGTCCTTAGCAGGCAAAACCCTTTAGGGGCCCATCAGGCCCCTAGAGGGCTTAACCTGGCCCTGTTGCAAGGTCTAAAAAGCATTCATATGATTCAGTTTACTTTCCGGAAACAGGAAGAAAAAAACACAAATCGCTGTCACTTGGTACAATTTAACGCGTATTAACAAGTTCAATCCTATGAAAAGTTAGAAGCGATCCTTCCGTCACAAGAACAGAACACAAGTAGCGATATAACAAGTTCAGTAGGAGAGGTTTGACCTCAACCTTCTCTGAACTAAATATCGAAGCATTTTCACCTAGGCAAGGTCAACTCGGTTTACTTTTTAAAATGCAGCTCGCGTCTTCCCGCCAGTGGTGATTCTGTCCTACAAGCAGGTATTCGTGAGGTCTTTGAGATGTCTGAGGCTATTTCACGCAATCAGAAATTCCGATGGGACCTTTATTTTCCCTCATTAACCCTGAGAGATTGTGACAAATTTTTGGAATTTCTTTCCGGCAGAGAATGTCAATGAATGAGAACTGGATTCTGTGAATTAGATCGTTTAGGTTAAATAAGTAGAATAATAAAATATAAAAGATTTTAAAACCACGTTTTTATTAGATTACTAAAATGTAGGAAACATAATGTTACTTATCAACATTCTGGAGGTCAAGACGAAGTTGTAGAAGTGTGAGGCTCCGATGAAAATACGCTTCGAATTGTAATTTATGATATATTTTTGAAAATTTACAGAATGGTCGAATAGAATTGTAGATTTATAATAGCATTTTTAATTTTTAATGATAGGAATTTTTGTTCAGGAATTTTTTCCCTGTGATATTCAATGTGACTTAATTTTTTATAGTATTGTTTTCAGAGCCACGCGATTTTATTTTGACCTCTAGAATTTTGATAAAAACATTTTTTTCTATTTTTAGAAAAAATGATAAATGTGTGTTTTTTTAAATATCTTTCGATTATTTTCTAGTTTTTATTTTTTAATATATTTCATTATTTTAAGTATTATGAGATTTGTAAACAATTTTTTCTCAGATTGAAAATCAGTTGGCTCTTCTCATATGATATTAAAATTAAACGAGTACCTACTAATGAAGTCATGAAAATACTAAGACATTGTACTCTTATCGGGAACACACAACTATATAAGATTTCAGGAATCTATTACATCAGGAAAATAGAATACAAAAATCCGTCTTTACAATTCTGAAATTTATAAACATGAAGGAAATTCAGTTAAATAAAAGCGTGTAAAATTATTCCATTTAAAATACAGGACGGTCATAAATTATTGGACCCATTTCAAAAATTAATAAAAAAACTAATAATATTACAACTGGGTTTTTTTAAATGAGAGAGCAAATTAAAAAGTTTTTTTTCCAGATAGGTGGCGTACAATTACGGCGTTCTAAATTTGCTACAGTGAGAGATTTCCATACGCAATGGCTACCGATCAGCAGAAAACGATGTGTGTTTTCTGGTTTCTTTTTTTAGTTTTTCTCGAATATCTCGAAAACTATTCAGTTTTCGAATTACAATTGATTTAACAAATTAAAGAGCGTAAAATTTCCTACAAATACATGTTTTTATTTTTCTTCCAGCTTTAATAGGTTCGCAGATAATGGTTCTCAAAAATGGGAGATGTCCAAAAATTTGCGACCACCTAGACCACCGTAACGGCATTTTACGTATCATAAAAAAAAACTTTTAAAATGTGCTCTTCATTTAAAAAAGAAACCGTATTTGAAGCATTATTAGTTTTTTTATTAATTTTTGAAATAGGTCCAAAAATTTATGACCACAATGTACAAAAATCTTTTGTTTTATTTAGTTGCATTATAAACAGCGATAATATTTTCCCCAAGTTTCTCTCATCCCATTGTTACCCTCATAAAAATGTGGCATCGTCATAGACTATTTTTTAAATATTCTTTAAATTTAGAATTTTTCTCACAAAAATTTTTAAAAAATTTTTGAATTTAGAAAAATTAAAATCTCATTTTCTGCTTCTTTTTTCCGACGTAAATGAAATGTTTTTACATTTGTTATTGCGTAATGCTTTGAACTTTGTCCTATAGAAACCTACGTCACATGTAAGACCTTACATAAATTAACAGCAACTGGTTCTGCGACCGGACTGTCCTCCTTACTTGTATAAGTTTTTTCCTATAACAGCTTGCTTTAAGCTTTTTCGTATAGAAACTTATGTTACATATCCTCAGTGCTATATCAAAATGTCGTATGTCAAATTTGCTAAAACATTCAATTGATGTAAAACACTTGTATAGGTTAGCTACATCTTCTCTCAAGTTTTCGTATGTGGTCAGAAAGTGCCATATGTTGGTAATGGTTCCAGATGTTACATCAGAATTTCGTATGGTTTGCGGTGTGTGATTTTTGACTTAGACATCTATATTAGAATAGGCCAGAAATTTCAGTAACGCTTAGGAATGTGGGCTTGGCTACGCGCCAAAAGAGATTCAGACCAGAAAGTCTGTCTACAAATTAGCATACACACAGGATACTGTTTTGATTGTGTGATGATTTAATATCAAATAGGAGTTATACCAGAGTTAATTAATTTTGCTAATATAATCTTTTAGCATTTTTTTGTTTGCTTTTTTTCTCTGTGTGTTGGGTAACAATGGATCTTTTTCCTTATCTAGCGGAAGTTATTGCTATTTGACAGATTTTTTTTCAGCTGAGTTAAGTAGTTTCTTTTCTTTTTTATTTTACGTTGCTTCAGGTTACTCCATTAATATCAAATAGAAGTTATACAGGAATTAATTTATTTTTCCACTTACTAGAAATATTTTTGTTGAATTATGAAGTAACAGTCGTTCATTTTCTTTTTTATTTAATTCACCCACGCGGAACTCCGTAAGAAGAATTCTGTTAACAGTTGGAAGTTAGCTATCAATAGTGTCATCAGTTCTGTTTTTCATGCTTTTTTAAAATTTTTTTTAGCACTCTGCCAATTTGCTTGAGAGTTTTTACTGCAACTTTCATTCATAAATCTGTGACAATCAGAACTGAGATATTGTTGGCAAGCTGAAAGCCCGTCTTAGACAAGCACAAATCGTCTAGTTTTGATATAACAGTAACGATATGAACCCTAACATAAACTGTTGCCAACTGGTGCTACGATGCAATGATTGCTTTAATTCTTGAATTGGTTATATCAAAATTAATAGTTGCAAGTTAAATAACGAATGAAGCTATTATATGTTACCATAGCGAGCAACTTTAAGGCTATCTCACATTTCGAACATAGTTAGAAAAGGATCTTGATTCAGTAGAACAAAATAGCGTTGACATATAAGTTCATACAAGATTAAACAAAGAATAACTAACAAAATGAAAAAAAAAAACACAATAGACAAAGTTAAAACAACTAAATTAATCACAAAAAAGATTAAAGAATCCGGCAGAGGGCTTTCTAAAGGTTCACCCCCTGCTGGGATTCTGAATATTACAAAAAAAATGGGACAATCTTCTGTAGAGAAACAGACATCAAGTCAAGTGTTTGTCTTTCTGCGAACCGAATTATCGCAAATTAATCGAAGGACAAGGAAAAATTAATTTTCAGAAACCGAAAATGCTTTAATCTTTTTTGAGATTAATTTGGTTGTTTTAACTTTGTCTATTGTGTTTTTTCATTTTGTTAGTTATTCTTTGTTTTCAGTCATTGTTCTCTTGGAAGCTAGTGCTTATGCACGCACCAGATACCATCTGGTTATGTTTTTGGAAGGTTTGTTTTCTTTTTTCCATAACAGGTTTTAGTATTCGTTGTTTTTATTGTGTATTCATACAAGACAGGGCTGCCCCCCCTCCGAGTCTCCGCCACTGAAAGCCAACGATGCTCATCGTGATTAGCAGTTATTCTTGACTGCTTTTAATCGCATTTTTGAATAAAAATGTCGAAACTAGAAGCCTTGAGAAGATTCGACAGTCTTCTGGATAACTCTAAACAAAATGAATGAACTCTAATATAAACGTAAGAAAAAGGACAGAACGAAAAATGGCGTGTAATAAAGCTACAGATTTTGGGAAGACATGGATGACTTTTGCATACTCCTGCAACATGATTGGTGGTGGGCGGGGTTGATGATGATCATTATCAAACAGTTATTAGGTCTTAACCCTTTGCGGCGCAAGGCATTAAATTTTTTGAAAAAATATCATGAATGGGTTCAGTTGATTGTCTAGACATAGAATCTGCAAAAAAGGTTTTTAAAAAACTTACTTCATTCAGGAAGGAGGAAGATACAGCCACCTTGATACATTCAAAAAATATTGTTGAATCTTACAGAAAATCATAAATTAAAACTTCAAGAATATTGGAGGAAAATTTTCGACTTAATTTGCTAAAATTGTAAACGTCCAGAACTGAAAAATCTTATCTCTGAGTTAAGCAATTTTCCCAAACTTTATCTCCAATAATTCCTATTCCGAAAAGAAATTTCATAAGGCTGCTATACACATTCTAAAAGGAGTACTATTAGTCCTATCTTAAACCTATTATTTTCCATTTATAGTTGAATTTAACGGTTGAGAAGCGAGTGAAATTAGGTGTGCCATCAGCTGGCACACTGCGCCGCAAAGAGTTAATCTACTCCTTCTTTTTTTTATTTCGTGAATAGGTTTTCTGACTTGCACAACTTTCACTTTCCACATGAACTTGTGGAAACGAAACTCTTTAACTTTTTGTTAATCACTGATATTTTGTGTTTTCAGCCACTCTCAAGATAACTTTTGATTATCTCCATTGGTTACGCGTAAGAGAACCTCTGATTTAAATGAAGAAAGGGGTACTATTAGCACGAAAACAGCCACGAGTGGATAAGATTTTTATGCCAAGCAGATGATTTATTGACCAGGAGAGAATTCGTGGCGGAGGGAATGGGGTGGATTATTTTATCAAAATTTGAAACGAAGATGTTGAAAATATCATTAAGGGATTATTCTACCGTTGTTGGATGAGTAGACAGGTGATAGCAGATAAAACTGCTGCTATTTGTGCAAATTCTTACTAAATGTTACACACTTTTGAAAATTTCTGCACAAATATCTAAGGATTCTGGGTATAACAAAGATTAAAATCAACAGGTGTCTCTCGTAAGCATTGCACTCAGTGTTAATTTTATAATGAGTTAGGTGCCTATTCGTTTATGCTCAGATTTTTCTCAAGAAGTTTGAAATTAGTTAGAATTTAATTGTTGAAAATCAACAGTAATAATGTTTACATCTTAGGTTTTCTGATCATTTCTGAAACAACGATATTTCTGTGCTCATATATACCATGAATTTATTTACCTGATTGCTTCTGTTTATTTTTAGTTGTATATTCATATTATTTTTTCCGTTTGTAGGGTCTAGTTAACTTGGAAACAATTGATCCATTTGGCTTTTAAGAACAAGCAAAATGGAACATGTTGCACAGGCGTTTCGAGCACCATTTGAATTTTACCACTGGATGATGTCCAAAAGTGGTAAGTAAAAAATCTACATTTATTTCGTTGCTTAGAAAGTATTTAATTAGTGGGAAGTTTGAAAGCACTTATGTTAACGCTTCTCAGGAAACAGCTATTATTATCTTCTAGTGTTAAATGAATATCATTTGAAAATAATCTTCTCTGCCACATTTTTTCAAAATATCACATTGCCAGAAGTTGTGTTCATTGGAAAACAAACAAGAAAAGACTTTAAATGTACTGTATATCTCGAAATCGTTCGGTAATGGATATTTGCGTTTCAATGCATTCTGTTTTCCTATCTTAAAATCGTCTACGCGTAATAGTCAGCATAACTCGAAATTTAGGTTTAATTATCAAGAATGAAAATTTGTCTTTCAATGCAGTCTCTTTTTCCAAAATCGTTTGGTATTATTTGTTACAGTTACCGTGGTTGGAACTTTGTGTTTAAAATGCATTCTTTTTTCCAAAATCGCTTGATATTACTTATTGCAGTTAGCATGAAGGGAATTTCGCGTTTTAATACGCTTTGTTTTCTAAAATCGTCTGGTATTATTTGTTACAGTTACCATGGTTGGAACTTTGTGTTTAAAATGCATTCTTTTTTCCAAAATCGCTTGATATTAGTTATTGCAGTTAGCATGAAGGGAATTTCGCGTTTCAATACGTTTTGTTTTCCAAAATGGGTTGATATTATTGATATAGATACCGTGAATGAAAATTTGTACTTAAATGAGTTCATTTTCCACAAAGCAATTTGTTTTACGAACTGCAGTTACCATGAATGGAAATTCGCGCCTTAAATACCTAGAAAGAGTGCACCTCAGTTCCATTGAAGTTTATGTCCATCAAATCCCTTAGTATTTGCTAGTTGTATCCTTCCAAAAAAAAAAAACCAACGACCAAAGGTCATCGTTTCATTCATTTACTACATAGAGTACATGAAAAGAATACAGACCACTTCTTTCTCAGAGGGAAAATGTACCATTGATACATTTTTAAGAGATTTTTTTCCCCTCTTTTTTTATGTACTTCTGCTGTTGACTACATACCCTTCCACATTCTTTCTTAGGTCACGGTCGAAGAGAACCGGATCACACAGGATTACGTCCTTTGACGATTAGGCGGTTCATTTATATATAGTATCAACTGGCCGCTTCTTTTATTCTTATAATTTTTTTTATTTATTTTTGTGCAGTGGTCAGTTAACGAAAGCAGTGATTAAAAGTCGAGAGTTGGCAGGTTTTTCCTTCACACAAATGTGAAAAACTAACCGTTAAATCTTGAATTCGCTTATTCTTGATTTTAGCACTTTAAACTATTCTTTTTTTCGAGTTATTCTTTAGTTATATTCTATTTTTCTTCATTCTGAGGGTCTTTTATAAGAATCTTTTAGTAATTTTTCTGTAAATTTGCGTAACTTTTTTGTATGTACAGGATAGTTTGTATAGAATGTTTTTGAAAAAAACTTCTCTTATTGGAATTTTGGGTTAAAAATTAAAAGCTTACAATGAAAATAAATATTTAAGTAAATCTTACAATATTACAATTGACATCAGTAACTCATCATTTTGTTTTTGGGAAGTTAAATAAATTCAGTTGGTGACGAACAAACGATTATTTGGCAAGTAAAACAAAATAAAGAGAGAATAGTTATAAGTTTAATATTAAAGAAAAAATTTATTACCTTAAGTATTTTCTCACTCCTTTCCTTGGACGTAAATTCAAAATCAGTTTTTGAATATGAATGAAATTGTAAAATTGAACGAACTAAAATTCAAGAATGCGCATGCTTATGTAAAGGAATTTAAATATGCACAGGTATGCCCATTCTTCACTCTTCCCAGTGAAATAATGCAAATAATTAAACAGCATAGTAACAAATTTATAATAATTCTTAATATTCCAAATGTCATGCCATTTTTCTGTATATTGTGAAGCTTAAAATGATATGCATATTTCATTTCAAACTTGGGGAACTCTCAAAATAATTCTACAAATCTTCAATTTAAGTAGATTTTATAGCATTTAGAGAAAAAAAAAAGCTGAATGTAAAATGATTTTAAACTTAGAGAAAATTGACTGTAGAAAACATCAGTACGAATTACATTTCTTGAAATGATGGCTTTTATTTGACAAACCTAATGATTTTCACACACTAAAGTGCTTCCGAGAGTGATGGCAATTCTAAAATTCAAAACAGTAAAATTCCATCAGTATTTTATTTCTTTATTAGCGTTTCTTTACAGCATAGTTTAGGTACTACCAGTAGTTGAATATACTACCAGTAGTACCAGTAGATAAATAGTTAGGTACAACCAGTAGTTAGGTACTACCAGTAGTTGAATGTACTACCATTAGTACCAGTAGATAAATATTTAGGTACGACCAGTAGTTAGGTACTACCAGTAGTTGAATAGTTAGGTACTACCAGTAGTTGAATAGTTAGGTACTACCAGTAGTTGAATGTAGACACGAGATCAGAAAAAAGTTATTTTAATATTTCTTCTATGAAAAAAGGCAAGCTTAAACTTTTACAATTTAACGAGTCTTGTTTCAATTAACGAACATCTACAAATGGTGAATATCACCGGAGGAAATTTTTCATGATAGAGTGATTCAAAATACAGTTCAAAATTCGTAAACACTATCAATGGACATCCATCTTTTGTTATTTAACTGAAAGATAAAAAGAAGAAGCTTCAAAAAGGGAAAACAACTGCAGACGATTTTCATTGAATCCACGCAAGAGATTTTTGTTCTTCTGTGACCGGTTGACCGGTTTCAGGCGGTTTGGGAAGCAAACTCTTCCTGACCTAGAGGCGGCACGGTTCAATAACTTTTCTCAGACGTCCACTTCTTCCTTCTGGCGGCCTTACCATTCATTTTAATGGCTATAACAATACTCTTCTTTAAACGACAACAATGCGTTGTTAAGGCCAGATAATCGGCCAATTTATAGATGCATAACTTGTACGCTTATTATCTTTCACGATGATCTTGAAGTTTATTAGGCCACATAGTGGCAGCAAAACGGCTGGAAGGTGTCACTCTTTTTTTCCGGTTTCTTTGATGTATCTTTGTGATGGTCAGTCAAATGAATCACGCCAACTTGTAAGGTACTCCGAAGTTTGTCGATTAAAATAGGGTCTATTTTTCCCAAAATGTGTTTTTAGGATTACCTGTAAATGCACGAGGAAGAATATAAATGCATTAAAAGTAACGACTTGAGTCATTGTAGAGTTTTTCAAAGGATTGTGGTGATGAAAGAGAGATATCTGTTTAATGGTAGTAAGTTAAAATCGGGGCAAGATTTTTTTTTGTTGATAAAATCTCCTTTTTTTAAAGGATGAGAAAAGAAACTAAAGATTTTTTATGGTACACATTGCCCTTTTCCTTAAGGCGCAAATTCTAAAACTGTGAGTCAACACGTAAAAAAAGGGTCGCACCGAAAAATATGGTGCCACGAAAAATTACCACTGTGTCTTATTTTTTTTTTCAATTTCTTCAATATTTATATCTAAAAAAGTTAAGAAAATCATTTTCAATCAGAACGTTTCATTAAATTTTGTTTAATAATTATTTTAAATTGAATTTCTTTTCCAATTCTGGATGCAGGAGAGGAATGAGGTAACTTTTCCAATATGGCGGTGCCTTTCCCGATTGGCAACTACAACCAATAGTATATGTGCTGATTGAAAAATTCGGAAACATTTAATGGTTTAGACTTTTAACCAAAGTTAAGACTCGACTGTTGTCTTAATTGATGAAAATGATTAAAAATGTGTTTCAAGATGGCATGAAATCGTTTCATGAATCTAGAAACTGTTAAATTGTATGGTGGTAGATCTTGAAGATGCTTCATTGCGAACTTGAAGAATTTTATCAAATTATTTGGCCGAGACAATTATTATATGGTCCAAAATTAGTTTAATTTTAAAATCATTACTTAAGACCTTACGCCTAACATACCATGGAACATATAAAGTGTGCCCAAATGAAAAGGAGACTACAGTCATATGAAAATAAATTTTAATAACAATATTCTAATTATAGTTCATGTGGAACAGTACAGCTATAAATAATCGCTATTCACATTGGTACACTTATCCCAGTGCGTAGCAAGGGAGTGGATGACTTCAGTGTAGAAACTGCTGGGTCAGGCAAACACCTATTCTCGCCGTCTTCTGATTCTCTGACAGATGCTTGGGCACCCACTGTGCACAAACTGTGCCATAACCAAGCTTTTTGTGGATTATGTGATGCACACAGTTAGTTCCTTTGCTTATCGACAGTTCAACAGCAATTCCACGTGTGGTGATCTGACGATTCTGCCGTATGAGCTCATCCACGGCCGAAATCGTGGCACTGTTGATCACAACGTGCGCCTGCCCAGGGCGTGACAAGTCCTTGATGGTTACGCGTGCCGCTTGATAACGCTGACACCACCGGAATATGGTGCACCGTGCGAGACACTGCTTTCCGTACAACTCTTTCATCCTCCGACAAATTTGTGAAGCATGCTTCCCTTCTGCGCGAAGAAATTGGATAACTGCTCTTTGTGCTGATCTGGAGGAACGCATCATGCAACAAACTGCGGAAACAACTTTCCAGAAATGAGGATATTGACGCGATGTCGTTAACTACGCAGGTGCAACTGGGAATACCACTACGCCATCTATCGGCTAGCACATTAACTCACTGGGATTTGATACAACGCCGATACAGCTAAGGTCCCCTTTTCATGTGGGCACACCTTATACGATTATCAAAAGTTATTGGTTCTGAAATATAGACAATTTGTTTAATCTATTGTACAGCTGTTGATATCCAAACGGAAGAGCAATAGAGAAGGGCCTGCTTTGTGACTGATCTATAGAATAGATTCGCGTATTCGTTCATTATTGTCTTCTGGTGTTTTTAAATCGAATTGTTTACAACTTTTAAACACATGATCTGCTTTATTTTGCTTTTTACACTCGACAGTATTTAATTTTTAAGATCTTTATGCGTTTTAATTTTCTGTGTTCTTATGTAATAAGAACACAATAAGTAATTCAACCGTTTTTTGGGGTTTTTTCATTAATCTCTGTTCAATTTTTGTACTCTGCAACTGATTTTTATCACTCGTGTGCATTTTCTTCTTCAGACTTTTAAACTAATGTGTTTTTAAGGATTTGGTGCTTGTGTATATTAGACTTTTTTATCCTTGCTTTTTTGAATTGGTCTTTTCATTTTATGTTTTAAATAAAAAAAATTACGTGTTTTATGAAATTACTATGACAGTATACGTCTTTTAGAATCTTAGTGTGTCTTTTAAAGCTTTTGTGATTGCATGTTTTCGTTTTAAATTATTTATGCGGTTGCAAAATTTTTATGGTTTTGTGGTTTGAACTTTTATGATTCTCTGTATTTAACTTTTTTTTCTAATGCGTTCTTTAATATCTTTATTATTCACTCATTGTGGCTTCTGCTCTTTGTGTGTTTGTTGTTCATTGCACTCTGTAAATAGAGATATCTCTGTAGTGTGCTTTTCTTTAAATAAACAAATATAAATAAATTAATGAGTTCTTGCGAGGTATAAGTTAGCTCTGATGAATACTGGTGGATGTAGCTTTGGTAAGGATCGTTTTGACGTGAGCATTGCAGGATAATTAAGTGTAGAAAGAACCCTAGCTAATTGTACTCGTTGATGTAGGGTAAGTATTTGCCAAATTTTATGATAGGGTCAAATAAAATCTTGGGCCATTTTTTCGTGAAAAGAAGGCACATACATTGATTCAGGTTAACTTTTATTCTGCAATCAATGAGCCAAAACTGTAGTTTCGATATGTAACTTAGTAATATTTTTATAGCTACGCGAAATGAAATATTTCAACTTTGATATCATAAGTAAAAATTCTAAAGTGACAATGGGGAGTTTTAAGAACATCATTAAGGTATGTGATTGATGCTTTTCCCTGCGCAAAGGCTGTTGCCATTCCACATGGGTATATAATCTGAGGTATCTCTAATCACCGTTTTGATAATTTCGCTCTTTTGGCCATGCCACGTCTTAAGAACAGATTCATAGTTGATGAATCAATGCATGAGTAGAAATATAGAGAGAAGGTTGATATTTTGTTTCTGCAATTAAATCTGGACTCCAAAGCGGTACTTGCAACGAAAGAGTTTTAACGCAACGCGAAAGCTTAGGATCAGACATTTTCTCATTCTTTTCATGCGTTCTCCCTACAAGAGCCTGTATTTCAGGAATATTCAAGTGTCAAGAACTGGAATGCTGCTCCTGATTCGTGGAAATAAATGATGTTTAACTTCATTAATATAGTTTTGGCTAAAATCCTCGTTTGGGTGAAAATTTTCGAAATTTGTTTTATTTGTTCACTTCATAGGCCATACATTTAGGCATCCAAAAATGCTTTATTTTTTGTTTTTACGATAAATAGAAGCAACGCTATAAAATAAACATTAAATTGAAGTGGGAACTTAAAGAGCCAGAGAAACGCAAACAATTAGTTTGAACAATTATTTTCTTATTCTCAAGCAATATATTGTTAAAAATATAGATTTAAGTTTCCTTTATTTATTTCTTATTGTTTGATTTGTTTCCGGTAGCTTTTTTTAAAAATTTGTTTCAATTTAGGGAGAGGCCATATGATACTAAATGGCCACATCCCTGTTATTTTCACATATACTGTGAATGTTTTAAATTTAGAAGCAATGATACTATTGTTCAAAATAAGCGAAATGAATATTACAAGTTACCGTTTGCTCCGAAGGTACCTTAACATGCAGATTGAAGAGAGTTGAGGAGAGAATTCCCCCTTGTGGGATACCCCTTCTGGCGGGAGGTTGTAAAAAATAATCCCTTCTATTCGTACTCTGAAACAAAACATGGTAAATTGACAAAATTAAAAACATAGTAAAATAAATCGTTCCGCCAATACAATGCGAAATAATAATAAATTGAAATTCTAATATTTATTTTTGTTTTGTCGCACGAGAGACATTAAAATATTGTCGCTGATTATTAAATTCTTGCTTTCTTTCAGCACGTGGTAATATTGTTTGTGTGGATATAATAAGAGATTGAAATCACTATGTAATGCGAATGTACGGAATTAATTTCAATGCTTCCTTCCTTGATAGAGTGTCCTTAATACATGCAAAGAATGGCATATCAACGTCGAAGTAGTTTCTGAAGTTCATTAGATAAAATAATCTTATCCGCAAAGAGACTCATCTGAACTGATAATTTAGACATAAGACATAGTTAAAAATAAATTAACACTTCTAAAGAAAACCGCAACAGAAAACAAGGATGGCATCGGAAATTTCATCAGCAGCTCTTGCTAATTACAAACTACTGACAGGAAAAAGAAGAACGTTTTAGAGGCTGTCAAGTCAATATTCGCATAATCATTTTATTATCTAAATTCCAGACAGGTTCTGGCTTCTGGACCTTGACATTATGAGGTAGCGTTTGAATGGCCTACTAATTATGATGGGAATTCTTATTCAATGTAACAAAAGATAAAGTTCTCCGTGCTTCCAATAGGGAATACCTGATTCTTTGCGTAAACCGCTTCCTTGTTTAGGTTTTAAAGTTTGATATGTCAGTTTTGTCACTTTTTATCTATACTTACTAACTTCAAAACAAGGATATCGTCACGGATGCATTCGCTGAAAGTTATGAAAACTTCAATTGCTTGACATAGATTTAATCGACAAGTTAGGGAGATGGTCAACCGCCAAATATGTTCCCTTTCTGAAGATATAACGGGCTGCTGTGACCTAGTGGTTAAGACGGAATTCTCAATTTTGAATCGTAGTCCCTTGCTGAGGATGGCAGATAAGGCGGCACTCCAATTACCAAAGTACCACACCAGCAGAAGGACGCTTGATCTGATACTCCAGATTTGTATGGACCAAACTAATATGAACCAGATTACGCGGGATGGATAAACGCAGACCAGGCTGGCCTACATGGCGGATCTTCGGAGGGCTCGGGTCTGGAAACCCTGTGCATGTATTCTCGAAGCCTAGACTCTTTCACTAGACCAGGGCTGCGGTGGCCGAGTAATAAGGTCTCGGCTTCGGGGCCGTAGGGTTCCACTAAAAATCAGCTGTGTATGTGGGCCAGTTGCACGTTAAATCATACGTAGGGGTCTGAACGTTTTCCCGCTGGTGCGTTGCGGAAGTTTGGCGAGGGAGACCAGCTCAGGCGTCATCTGACTGCGGTTCAAAATGACAAGGTCCTTCCCAAAATTGCTCTCATATTGTTCAGTGTTCAAAATGGGACATTAATATAACTAAACTAAAATGAAGATATAATACTAGTATATTTTGCTACTTACTTTAAAACAGCGTAAGGACTAATTGCCTTTTGTTAAAATACTTAATTGATGTTATTTAAGTGCAAACTCTTGTCCATTAACTGCAGCCAAGATGAGCTTTCGCTTAAAAATGATTCCACAAACCACCTTTACATCGTTGCACTATAAGTGGCTACTTTACGATCCATATATTTAATAAATTTGAGTTTACGATAAGCGTCCAATCTAGACGACGCGACTAAGGCAACCGTCCCCTATTCACTGTAGAAGTAGGCACGGAAAAGTTGAGTGAGCTGTGTTACACTTCTTGCAAATTTCCTCTCATTCCAGCTGTCCGAGAAAAATATTCAAGACAGCAAAAATTATCGTGACCGACTTCTGATTAATTTCTTAAAAGAGAAACTAAATAGAAATATTGATTCGGACCTAATTCTAGCGTGAATAATCTACGCTTAACGAATAATTTTATCAGATATACATTCAAAAATTAAAAACAAATTCTCATAAATTTTATAAGCTTAAGTTAATGAAAAATAAATAGGCATTATCCATTAAATCAAAAGCACTCATCTTTGTTTGAAAATAGAGAAAACCGGTTGGAGTGTTCTCGACTTGAACTTTCTCGTATACTTACATAAGATGACTGGTTGTGTTTAGCTTCGTAGTATTGGGAAGAAAAGCGTGTATTCATTTTGAACCTCTTTCAATTCACCGATAGGGTCGAAATTTGATTCAAACACACAATTTAGGCGTCATGCCAAATTTCATTTACCTAACATGTGGCGTTTTTGAGTTATTGTGCTCAAATACACAAGAATGGACGACAGACAGACAGTGAACCCTTTGACTAGGGTTGCCATGATTGCCAAGCATTGATACGGGACGTTTAAGTGCTAGATAAAAAAAATCAATAAAGTTCAAGCAGTCTAATAAAATGAACACTTAGAATGATAAAAAAGACGTGAGGCTAATCCTTTGTAGCTCAGTCATATTTTAAAATTGATTTTACTTTCTTAATTATTTCATTTTCTTCTTTCACATATTTAACAAACTGGGTACAAGTAATTTTGAAATTATAATGACAAATAAAAATTGCTTCAATTGTCTTCATTGACAACCTGTTTCTTTCTTCCAACCATTGAGTTGATATTAAGAAAAGTATTCTCTCCACATTTGCATTGTGGTTGGAATGGCAAATACGTATTCACATAGCTTTATTAGACTCACACAGAGTGGAGGGAGAAAACGGGACAAAAAACGGGGCAAATAGTAAATACGGGACTGAGTAGTGAAATTGGGCGAGAGACCCGTATATACGAGACGAATGGTAACCCTACCTTTGACGGATGTGACAGAAAATTTGATAAAAATTTTCATTTCTGATGATATAATCATATGCAACACCCACCCCATTGCAAATTGCCATCTTGCTAGTTGCGTGTCACATTGGTCCACATGCACACGAACAGACCGATTTTTCTTTAACGGTTTCGTTCAAAATTTGATATACAGGGTACGCACGAAGTCTTGTCCTGATTATAAATATTCATTGTGCGAAAACTATTATGACTAGACATATGTGTGTTTGGAAATATTGGAAGTACTATTATAAAGTTTTTTATATTACCACGTATTCAGTTGATTTCAACGTGTGCCCCCTTGGTAGCTCGGAGAAAGTCAAAGCGGTATTTTAGTTCTCGCCAAGTGTTCTTTAACATGTCGTGTGTAAACACACTAGC
>BGPR01000220.1:875364-901317 GCA_013235015.1 Araneus ventricosus
ACCACAATTATGTTCGCAAGTACTACCATATATTAACATTTTAACAGTTTTTTTCGTGTGTAAACACACTAGCTTAGCCTTCAGTTCTTCAACGTCAGCAACTGGTGTAACAAAGGCCCTGTCTTTGAGATAGCTCCAAAAGAAAAAAAAAACCCAAGAGGAATTAGGAGGAATCAAGCGATTTCGTTTATTCCTCCACTAATACGCGCACCACAATTTTGTTCGCAAGTACTATCACATATTAACGTTTTGACAATTTTTTTTGTGCAATAGAACAAAATTGCTATTGCACACACACATACATAAAAAAATCTGTTAAAAGTGAACTATTCAATGATACCAAAATTACATTATTACATTCAGCCGTTATTTTGCAACAAATTGAGGCCGCGGTGGCCTAGTGGTAAGGTCCTGGCTTAAGGGTCGGAGTGTGCCAGGTTCGAAACCAGACTCCACTGAAGATCCGTTGTGTATGGGGCCTGCCGCACGCCAAATCATACGCAGTGGCCAAACGTCCTCCCGTTGGTGTGGCGTGGAAGCCTGGAGAGGGGGCTCCAGCTCAGGTGTCGTCCTCTTCATTTGACCGTGGTTCAAAATTACGAGGTACGTCCCAAAACAGCCCTCGTGTTGCTTCAGAACGGGACCTTAATATAGCTAAACTGAGCTTTGCAATAATTTTTTTATAATCAGGACAAGACTTTGTGCTCACCCTGTAGATCTAGTTTGGTCTTTAAGATTGCATACCAGATTTCAATTTTACCTAGCTTGAAATCTTTCTGAGTTGTGTTCACAGACATTATTCAAATTTTTAAAAATGAAGTGTCAGTTCCACATACCAAATTTCATTTGTCTAGCTGGTTCCGTTTTTTAATTCTCGTGTTTGAGACAGACAAATAGACATAATTCCAAAAATGTTTTTTTCGTACTCAGAGTCTCAGCCGGTCTCGGCCATTCTAAAACGTAGAGGTTCATCACAATTTCGACATCGAATCTTTGATGGTTTCTACACCTTATCTTTGCATACGAGAAAGTAAAATGCAGATGCTTTTATACACAAACTGCATCAATTGAGTAAGACTTTTGCTTTTCATTTTCATTCACATGACGAATCTGCTAAGCGTATTCTCCATTCAATTTAACGAATTTGCATACGTCCATGGCGAGTTTCTGAAGAAGTTGACAATTATGTACAACTTTCAAGGTGAGCTGGCTTTCAAATATGCAAAACTCGCATCTTTTGCTGACTTGACTACGCGAGGCAGTCGTCCTTACCATGTGGATCATGATCATGTACAAAACTGCCACGTTTACCCCATGTCCTTTCGAGGTCCTTTCATGTAGCTTTAATATGGGATGTTAATTTAACTAAACTAAACAAGAAAAGGATGTTTTTCTTGGCTTTATTTTGCATATTACCAGTAGCTGTAAATCCGGGCTGAACTATTAATGCTACCTTGTATATTGATCTGTATTCAGTTTATATTTGATTGATGCATTTTGATTCGGAAGTCCTTCATTACGATAAGGATGTTCATGATGGATTCACCTTCGAATCTTCCTTGTGGAACTAATGACTGTTTCTAGTACCTCCGGCTCATACCATAATGATACAATTTTTTTAAGTATTTAATCGCAAGTGTAATTAGCATTAATATTATATTAGCATTATAATTAAGTGTAATCTAATAATTATATATTAGTGCTGTTTATATTAATTAGTACTTCGATGCATTGAAAAGCCGGTTAAGAAGAAAAAAAATTGTCACGACCTTCTTCAGAAAGGTTTTCTTGAATAAACTATTTAAAAATTATTTTATTTAACAATTTTTTCCCTCGAATTTCAGAAGTTTTTTAGCATCTCAGCTGCATTAGCGTGGCATTGATACAAAAGCGAGCACGTGACTGCGTTGTTGTTGAATGCCGCATCTTATTTTTTGTTTATGTGTTCCAATCAGTGCCACATTTCTCAATATTAAAATGGAATTATTATTTTATAATTATTTCTTTGAGAGAAATCTATGATAAACAGACGAAAATATTTTGGTCAACATTTATATGTTTTTATTTTAATCAATTTTTGCTTTTTGAGCTTCGCTTTTTACTGATTTAAATGATTGAAATTGACTAAAATTATTCAGGTTTAGAAAAAAATATCGTATGTTAAAGTTTCTTCCGATTTAAAATTAAGTTGATTTTGTTATTAATATTTTATAATTATTAGAAAAATGTTTGAGAGTTTAGAAAAATTAGCATTGAATTCTAAGTCTATGGACGAGTTTTCTCTTTTGTTTATATTTGGGGTAAAGTAGAACTTCCTTGCCTTGGACTAATTTCCGATG
The DNA here is from genome assembly GCA_013235015.1 of Araneus ventricosus. Classification (NCBI taxonomy): domain Eukaryota; kingdom Metazoa; phylum Arthropoda; class Arachnida; order Araneae; family Araneidae; genus Araneus; species Araneus ventricosus. The sequence continues at coordinate 877,704 of BGPR01000220.1, forward strand.
TAATAGTGGATCCTCAGCACCGAAGTTCAATGTACTCAAAATAAACAACACAGAAAACTCTTCCGTTATTATTCAAAATTAATTTAATTTCTTCATTTAATATTTACAGAATAATAGAAAATTTTATCGTCTGCTCGAAACGGCATACAGGATCGCCTGGTACTGGAGGAAATTGTGAACCGTGTAATATAAGCGGTTAGCGGTGATCTAAAAAATTCTTTTTTTCTAAAAAGGCTTGTTTTAGAACGAAACGATCTTTCCTTCTCGGACGAGTGGAAATCAAAAGAATTTAAATAAACATCTTTTTAGTAAAGATTTTCGGTTAAATAAATATGTTTAACAAAATTATAAATTGTTTAGTTCTGTGCTATCTTCCATTTAAATATTGTGCTCGTTTTGTCTTTTTCGTACAAATTTCTGGTTATTCAAGCTTGAATTTCCATCAACCTGATTTCATTTTTGTTCTATTAATATATATTATTCACAAATATAATTTTTATTTATAAAGTAATTTGTCCATTCTTGTCTGCTATTTTGCGTGATTTCAACTGATTTTATTAATCATAAAATGCTTGAACGCTTTTCTGTGTCCCAGGAAAAAATAATTTAATTAACATCTTTACTCATGGAACGAGAATTGATGACTCGCGTGCAGTATTCGAGGTCAAATTCTTTGCGTGAGAGTTACTGTTCTACGACTAGTCGAAAATTCTAGAAGCGTCGTCTGCTTCCATTCACAATTTTGCAATGACTTCAACTCGTAACATTCTTCAGAGGTTAAGCAGAAGCAATTCTACTGAAGATTTATTTTGAAGGATTTTTCATAAATAGTCTTTCACGTGACATCATTTGTCTTCTATAATTTAAAATGACCACATTTTATAGTTTTATTCGAACTGTCGCTCAATAAACTATTTTTGGAAAAGAAATCGATTAATATTGAAGAAAAGTATGAAGGTGCTGGAGTTTTTTTGAGTCGAAGAATGCGGGAATTTTTCTACCTCGTATGTTAAAACTAATGGAATTCACTACTGACTCGAAAATTAAAAAGAATTTTTCTCGAAACATAAATAGATTCGAGGAGTTCTTTGAAAACTTTGCTGAAAAGAAAGAAAAATCTATAAAGACCATTGCAATAATGTTAATAATTTTAATTTCTATTTATTGTAATAAATTCATCTAAAATGTCGCAATAATCCAATAAAGAGAATTACATTTCTGTTTTGTGTTCTGTGATAAAACTTCAAAAAAGAAGAAATGTGTATATACGGTTGCTCAAGAAGGATTACTGCAATAAAAGATGTGTAATAATTATTATATTTTATAAAATCATTTAAAATATTTTAAATTTTATTAATACTTTCTGAAACCATAAGCGTATAAATTTACTAAAATGGTTATGAAATTTCATTAAAAATATACATACACCATTATATTTTGGTACAAAGTAAGTAGTTTATCGCATTTTGAACCAAAATTCGACTGTACCTCGGTTTGAAAACGTTCCTTAATTAAACATTTTTAATTAAATTTGGATTTGATTTTGGTGATTTACCTCGTATCTTTCTTCGCATTTAACTCTCTATTAGTCGCAATCATTGGTTAGACTTAAGTTCACCGCACGGTCTCTTCGCCAAGCTCGCGAAGCATTCGCCAACCATCAAAATGCTCGCCAAACGGCCGCCGCCTTGAAGAGCCGCAAAAAATGAAATTTCGCTTGAAAAACATTCAATTTTCTTTTTGTAGGGTTGCTGTTGAAGTTTTGTAGATTGCCGCATTTGGCGAGCTATCGCTTGAAGAAAATTATATCGTGCCGTATCGCGTATCTATTAGATGTTCTGAGTTAAACTTGAATTATCATTCCGTGAAAAATTTGATTCTTCATAGCGTTATTTGTGCTTATTCTCAAACATTGATCATAACTAACCAACTATTTTTTACCGCTTTTTCGTAGATCCTAGGACAATTGATTGGCCATTATGTGGTAGTCCGTTTCCAATCCTATCCATCATTTTTTCCTATGTCTACTTTGTGAAAGTGCTGGGTCCTCAGTGGATGAAAAACAGAGAACCCTTCAAAATTGAAAGGATCATCGTCCTCTACAATATTCTCATGGTCATATTTTCAGCGGGTTTCTTTATTTACGTAAGTATCAAGTATTTATAACGGGATAATTTGTTCTTTTCACGGATGAGTGATCTAATCGAAGTGGGAAACATTCACTTCACATCCGGAGTGAAAATCTGTCAAACAGTCTTTTAGTAAATTTTTTAATGTAATATTTGCTTTAAAAAATTATTCTTAAAGTTTATCTTTAGTCTTGGAACCAATTAAAAAAATTAAAGGAAATAAAAGTTAGAATAGGAAATATATTATATAAATTTATTCTCTATAAAAACGCGTAGTAAAATAATATTTAAATACGTCTTTTTGAATCGTTTTGTGGTAAATTATTTTAATACACAACTAGCGAAGTTGTAATAAATAGATCGCTTGTTATCTGTGTAAGAATCGGCAATGATCTCCTTTCGAATTTCTCGTATGCTTCAACAAAAGGATTTTGCATTAATTGTTTACTACATTTCACTTACTTGCGAAAATGTCACTTATTTGTAGTACGTTTTACTCGTTTGTAAGAATGTTGCTTATTTGTACTACATGTTATTTGTATGTGCTACGTGTTACTTGTTTATCGCTACCATAAATTTCCTTTATCATAATTGCAAAGGAAATTTTGTAATATTTATTCAAAGTGTGTGCATATTTTTGGGACAATCAAGTATTGATGTGCTATCAGTAAAAAGTTATAATATGCTTTTTCTTTTACCTTCTGTGCATAATTTGAAGTGTAACATTTATAGGGAGGAAGCTATTCTTACATACCACCCTGGGGCAAGTTTAGTTGGATATGTGAACCCATCAACTACACCACGGATCCTGAAGTAATTGACGTAAGTGTAGTTCGAACATACTTGTAATTGATTAAACAGAGCCGCGGTGGCCTGGTGATAAGGCACTGGCCTCGGGACCGGAGGGTTCCAGGCTCAAAACCCGATTCCTCTGAGGAATCGTCGTGTATTGGGGCTGCTGCCCGCTAAATAATACGTAGGGGGTCAAACGTATCTCCGCTGGTGTGATGCGGAAGCTTGGAGAGGGAATGCCAGCCCTGGCGTCGTCCTCGTCATCTGACCACGGTTCATAATGACGAGGTTCATCCAAAATAGCCCTCGTGTTGTTTCAAAAAGAGAAGCTAATAAAACTAAAGTAATTGATTAAACTACATCGGTCTGAAAATACCGGTAATAAGTATTTAAAGTTTAAATGATAGTTCAACTTTTAACAAAGCAACAGCTACATACTGTTTGAAGTAGCACACACCGCAGTCGTTTTTTAATCATAATTAAATACACAAACCTTAAAATTTTTAAAACGAACAAAGTTGTCGCCAAATATTTACAAAATAAAACATCAAAGATAAAACAATAACTAATACGAGAAATACCGTAACATAAGTAAACCGTGGAAACATAATATGTCATCTCGTGTGTGACATGAATAATATGGAGAGTAAAATCTCACAGTTACAGGAATGTAAAAACCTAAAAAGAACACAAAAATTGGAAATAGTTAAATATAGAAACCAAAATAAGCAAAGGCACATTCTGTGAATCAAAAAATAAAATTTCTTATATAAATATTTGGAAAGAAGCGTTTATAACACGAAAGATATTTTGCCATTACGCATTTAAAATTTCACAAATCTTTCGAGGAAATATAAAATCAAAATTACAAAGAGAAAAAAAATCGACGGCAGGCTGTCTCTGCGAAACGGGGCGGCTGGGATTGAGGGTTGTAGACTTACTAACCTTACCCAACTGTTACTTTCTGTGACTTATGTAGCTCTACGTGACTTTTATGTCTATAGTGACCATTAGTCTAGTGTGACTATGTGACTCTATCTATGTAAAATTCTTCGTGATTTAAACCAATTTTGAAACTCGACGACTGTGATTAAATCGTAATTACAAATTCTAAAATTCTTTTTGCAATCTTCAATGTCTACCTTTCTCTGTTAAATGAAACTAAAACCAACTCTCTATGTTATTTGGCGGAGCTATAAGCGCTTAACTTTAGCATGAAATTCGACGTAATTCAACAACTCTTGAGTATTATTTCGCGTGAACCTCAGATGGATGACTGAATTGCCTTAGTCTGCGTGCCCGCGCATCGGTCGCTGTGACGTTATCAAAATTTTTCATGATTTTCACCAACTTTGCAGCTCGACTGTGACTAAACCGTAATTCCAAATTGTAAAATTATTTTTGCAATCTTCAATGTCTGCCTTTCTCTGTTAAATGAAACTAAAACCAACTCTCCATGTTATTTGGTTGCGGAGCTATAAGCGTTTAAAAATGCCACGAAAAGCGTCATAATTTTTTCCTTTTCCGACACACCATTAGACCATATAGAAAGACGTAAGTCTACGTCAGAAAGGAGATTCGAACCTCTAGTCCGAAACATCGTAGCATGATAATGTTTCAAGCTCTATTCGTTCGGCTTGATTACATCAGCCGTTGCATTCTATGCAGAGCGATTTTTACAGCACACATTTTAAAGAAATCCTTTCTAAGTGATCACCTACCACCCATGAACGTGCCAAGTTTGGTAGCTCTAGGTTCAACGGTCTGCACTATAGAGTGTTTTAATCCTTTAAAGGACCATTTTTGACGTAGACTTGCGTCTCTCCATAGTGGTCTAATGGTGTGTCGGGAAAGGAAAAAATTATGACGCTTTTCGTGGTATTTTTAAACGCTTATAGCTCCGCAACCAAATGACATAGAGAGTTGGTTTTAGTTTCATTTAACAGAGAAAGGTGGACATGGAAGACTGCAAAAATAATTTCAGAATTTGGAATTACGGTTTAGTCACAGTCGAGCTGCAAAGTTGGTGAAAATCACTAAAAATTTTGATGACGTCACAGCGACCGATGCGCGCTCACGCAGACTACCCAAGTACATTTGGCAATTCATTCATCGATCTTACGTTCACGCGAAATATTACTCAAGAATTGTTGAATTACGTCGAATTTCGTGCTAAAGTTAAACGCTTATAGCTCCGCAACCAAATAACATAGAGAGTTGATTTTACTTTCATTCAACAGAGAAAAGTAGACATTGAAGATTGCAAAAATAATTTTAGAATTTTTAATTACGGTTTAGTCACAGTCGAGCTGCAAAATTGGTGAAAATCACGAAGAATTTTACATAGATAGTCACATTAGACTATTAGTCACTATAGACTATAGAGTTAATAGTCACATACAGCTACTTTAGTCACAAAAAGTCAAAGTTGAGTAAAGTGAGTAATTCTACGCCCCTCAACCCCAGCAGTCGTTTCGAAGAGACAGCCTCCCGTCGAATTATTTCTAGCAGTGGTATAATAAAATAACTTTGGAGTGAGATTAATCTAAGAAAATAAGTTCATTTAGCTGACTAGATGGCATTAATTTTTGTTAATTAATTTTACTAATTAATAGTAATTACTAAGTCAAGACACTTCGTTATGGTTTGAAATAATAAGAAATTGGAACATCTAGGCTTTTGTTTCACCGAAAAATTTGGCGATAACTTACGGCAATCTTAAAAATTACATTTAAAAATCCTTTAATTTGGTGGCAAGTATACTTGCAATGGCCTTAAAAAGGGTTAAAAGGTTTTTACCATCACGCAATTTACAGATAGTCTGCCAGCCTAAAAAAAATTTTATGTGAAAAATGGAGAGGGCGCTTAAACCTGATAAGGCAAACTGAGTTCCATAATGTTCAAAGGCTCAGAACTTCTAGCGCAGTTAAAGTTTTAACTAATTTCTATAAAGAAATTGTAGCTTTGATACCACTCATTACATGCTGCAATGCACAGAAGAACACAGGACTGAAAGAAATTTTTCTGCGGTTTCAAAATTCTTTCCTTTAGGACATGTCTAACATGCCATTTAGTTTTATTAAAACTTCAGAAGAACAACGAAATTCTAATAGGAAAGTGGAAAACGAAACCTAGGAAACTATTTCAGTTGCATTAAAATATGGCCGATAATAACGAAAGACAAAAGAACAATGTTCTTGTTATTCTAGTCCACATTAAACTCGAAGAGTATTTCCAAACCACAAAATAAACATAATATGACTAATTGCATGCTTTGTTCCCGGTTTCGTGTTTTCCTTGTACTGGTCGCATTCTCAAACATCTCGGCATTGTTATTATTTGGATCAACAGCATTTAGGCAACGAAATAAAAACAAAACGAGATATCCCAACAACAAACTGAAGAATTGTTTTATTGTTTCTGAATAGCATTCATGCAAAATAATCTTGGAATTTCGTTGGCGAACATACAACCAAAATTGATTTTCATGAACAATCAATATTTTGAATCCATTTTAGATGGCAGGTATACTTCTCTTTAAGGGGACCAGGGACCTTCAAAATCATTTAAAAAAATTTTTAACTAATAAATTTGAATTTTTTCAGGCACTAATAACAGCACTATATAAGACAACTCACAAAATTTCACTACAATTTATTCATTTATTTTTGAATTATGGATATAAATGCAATTTTTAATAACAATTAATGGCATTTATGATAAATTGTTCCAGGCGCTCCAAAATCACTCGAAATCACTCTAAATTTGTTATTAGTTCCTCTAACCCTTTTCAAACAAAAGTTGGGATTAATTTTTATGATTCACTAAGCAACTTCAAAATGAAGCCACACGATAACTCGAAACTATGGATTTCTGAAAGAACTATGCCCGTTATTTGATATAGAAGAAAGTATTTAAGGTTTAACAACAAAATAACTTGAATATGAATGCCAAAAACTCTTCTCCATATATGTCTTTATACTTATGTAGAATATCATGAAATTTGAACAAAATTTGAAGCGCTTAGAACATTTATCGTAAAGTCCATTAATTGTTATTAAAAATTGCATTTATACCCATAACTCAGAAATAAATAAATATATTGCAGTGAAATTTTGTGTGTTGTCTTACATAATGTGCTTATTAATGCCTGCAAAATTTCAAATTAATTAGTTGAAAATTTCAAAAAATGATTTTGAAGGTCTCTGGTAGCCTTAAGGTGCCCTACTAGGTTCGGAGAAAAAATTTTAAGAAAGCATGCATAAAAAGACTTACAGAGCTAAATAGCAAAAATAGACTTAAATAGTCGCAATTAGAAATAAAAATTTATATATCATCAGTAATTTTTGAAAATAATAATTTTTTTCAAGAATTTTAATAAAAATTTGAATGTCAAGAAAAACTGCATAATTGAAGAAATATGAGACATATTTCATTTTAATTTCGCATGAGTACTTCTCAAACTATCTAGAATGTAATAGACCGCAAGATAAAACTTATTTTAATAAATAAATATTTTCGGAACATTCAAAGTTGGCGTCATTGATTTTTCAACAAAATTATCCTATGTTTCGAACTGAAAGTGACTGTAAAACATGACTAAATAAAGCTATCATAAAATCTGCGGTCTATTACACCCTCAAAGGTTTATGACACATGTAAATTTTAGTGAATTGTTTTGGAGATAACATGTTTTTCGTGGACCAATTTAAGTGAAATTTTCATTTTTCAGAAAAATCTTTAAAAATATAATAACGCATTATTTCAAATAAATATCAAGGAGTAAAATATTCAAGGAATGAGAATAAAAACAAAGATTGTTTTAGAATCTTAAAAGTTGTGGCTTTATTTTTTAGATCATAAAATTTTTTGAATTTTTCGTCGAAAATCGCTTTTTCAACATAGTCGGATACCTTAAATAGTCAAAGTCCAGTGTCACATAATTGTATAAAGTAAGTAGGTTGCTGAACTTCAGTTCGGGACGCTCTAGAAATTGGATGCACAACTCAGGCCACTAGCTATGTAACGATGGAGAAGAGTACGGGATATGCATTAGGGAGATGAACTAAAACAATGGAAAAAAGAAAACTATTAAGAATTACATAAAGAAAGCAAGAAACGACGAAGAAACACTAATAATATGTTTTATTATTACTTTTATAACATTTTCCAGATTGATTCATCATATTATCATATCATATCATTGGCTATATTAGGCTGACAATATTCTTTGTTTAGTAAAAGTTTGCAAGGAAATTTCTTTCGAAGCTATGTTTTTAACAAAATCTTGTTAGCATTTTTTACAAAAAAACTGTTAAGCTGTTTAAAAGATAGATGTTTACTTATAAGTAAAAAAGGGATAATCTATACTTATAAAAGGCAATGTAATGTATAAAAGGATTCATTCCGCATTATTTTGCCATCATTCATCGCGTATTAAAACAAAAGGTACCAATCTTCAGGAAATAAGGTCTAGTAAAAGGTTTCACGTTTAAAATTTTTTGTAAGGGGTGACATGCATATTTATAACAGCACTAACTTCAAAATTTCCAATAGAAATACACATTTTCCCCAAAAAATTCGAAATTACATAAAAAATTTATGCTGGAATACTAAGTTTCATCATCCCAGCATCTTTTGTTTCTCAATTATAAGCAAATGAAATTTTGGGTTTCTAATGTAAAGTACAATTTTGAATTTTTATTGATATTTTGAGAAATAATTGAACTATTGACCTAGAATTTTTTATGCAGTAGTATGAAATTATTCTGCACATTTTAAACTTTTACTTCTTACTTTAAAATAATTTTGAGTGCATGAAATATTTTATCAAAATTGATGTTAAAAATTTTTTGAATAGCAACACTTATAAATTTTAACAGTAATCGAAACAGTTAGCAATTTGATAAGCCTATGCAAAATTTCAGCATATTCGTACGAGAAGTTTTGAAGTTACATTAAATTTTCGATTTTCGCTGTGAAACCATGCACTAAGGGGCCGACATATATTTCGAAAACGTTTTCATTATTAAATATAATCATTACACCACTTTTTTTTTAAATTTAAAAATGTAAACATTTAACTATTTATATGTAAAAATTAAAGTGTTGTAATATTACACAATTTTTTTTTACGCATCAAGTTTTACCGATTGTAAAATGTCGAACATTACTTTGAAAATAACATTTAAAGTGCGAAATAATTTAAAATACTACTACCGACATTTAAACGCAAACAGAGAACTTGTCTATCTAAATGTGGAGAAGACCCCTTTTCTATTTAGAACACAAAATGTCGAATATCTTCCGATATATCTATCTATACTTATAAAAGGCAATGTTTGTGTGCGTGTGTGTGTGCGTGTGTGTGTGTGTGTTTGTCTGCGATGTCCAGACGAATCTATCGCACTTACAGCCATGAAATTTGGCACACAGATAGTCGTAATGGTGACTGAGTGCACCTCGAAGCCGAAATTTTAAATTTTAATCTAGAATTTTTTTTATTTAATGTTTTGTGTTGTTTTGGTTGATTTTTCGCACTAATTTCTCATTAGAATGGTTTCAAATAATTGTACGACAAAAATAGATAGACCATCGGAAAGAGCACGCGATTTCCGTTCTAATGAAGTTAGTTTTGAATTTCTATCTTAAATTACTGAATTTTGAGAATTTTTTAAAAATCAGTCAGTTTTGCACCTAAATGTTGGTTCTGTTTTTAAATTTGTTGCATCCGACTTTCTAATAACACTATTATTTTCAATTTTTTTCAGCTTATAACTGCAACGGTTCTGTCGGATTTAAAACGAGAATGGTTAAAATATCTTTTTTAGTTTTTTTAAAATTAATTTTTTCCTGATAGTTGAACGATATGTTTCCTCTAGCGAAGCTTCCGCCCACGACAGTCTCCGGAACGTTGCGGGCAATTTCATTGGCTGAAGGGCCAGGGTGACGTCATTACTTTCGCGTTCTGCGAGGAGATGATGTATTTACTCCATGACTTCGATTATTATTTTTAAGCGTATCTTAACTTATTTCTTTGGCTTTCATACTTTGCTCGCGGTGTAATAAATATCACATTGTAATTTTTTAACATTATTTGGATTTAACGGTACTCGGTCGAGAGGAAAAGGAGGCGGACCAACTCAATAATATATATATATTTCTGTTTTGATTTAGTTTTTAAAACTTTCATTTATGCAATTGTATGTGGGCTTTTTTTTATTTTGTTGAAGTCCTGATTCCACGGGCATCGCCGTGCGCGTACTGCTAGTTATGAAATATTAAGCAAAATTTATCTCTTAGTGTATTTCTTCATGAGAAATTTATTTATGACATTAAAAATGGGTGTTGCTATTGAAAATTTTGAAGTTAGTGCACATTTAAATATTTAGATGATCCCTTTTGAAATTTTTAACCATAGAATCTTTTAGTGTACGTTATTTCCTGAAGATCGGTACCTTTTTTTCTAATGCCCAATGAACGATCGCAGAATAATGCTGAGTGGATCTCTTTTATTTTACGCGACTGTACATATAATAATGTAATAAAGAAAATTGAAGAAAACAAATAAAGGTGTTAATCATAACTGAGAAACAATCTACTTTTCTTAGAGGAATTCTCAGTTTCAAGATAGGCACTTATTTTCCAACAATTTCTTAGAAATTTTTCTTCATAAGCGAGAGGTAACGAATATATACGAAACTCATTTTGCTTTATTGACTGTTATTAAATATTTCTGAAATAAAAAAAAAACTTTCATTTTGTATCTTTTAAACACAACTTGTTTCTAAAATTTCATGACCATTTGACCAAAAAACCAGGTAATTAAATTTCCAGACTTCCGAGTTATTATCAGTTCATTAGCATATGATTCTTCCAGTCTGAGGAAAATCCACGTCTTCCTGCTGAGTTAACCGTGAACTGCAGAATGGTAATTGGGAAACCGTAGAATGTACGCGGAAAAGCCGTTACACGTTTTTTTTTAACGCACGCGTTTGTAAAATAGTAAGTTCAGCTGGTTTCTGTAAATGAGGTATCATTTAAATTAGAGACAAGATTTCCGGAACTTACATCCTGGATGCTCTAGATATTGAAAGGGGGGGGGACGAAGGAGGGGGTCACTCCTGGGTAAGAAAAAACAATAATTGTACTAATACTGGGTAAAAAACATAAATCGTTTCAATGAGTGGCGAAAGGGGGTGGGGCAAAAAATTTAGAGACACCTAAAAGAACCTGGCAGTATAGGGAGTAGGGATGGGAAAAAGCTGACGGTTTTGTTTCGGTTAACCGGTTTTTTTCGGTTATTCCCCCCCCCCTCGGTTTAAGCCAGTTATTTTTTTTAAATCTAAAAACCGGGGAAAAAAACCCGGCAAAATCAGCTATCAAAAGATAGGCTCGATTTTAGGTTCGAGTTATGAAGTTTTGAATTTCATCATCTTAGGCCAATAAACGGCCACCACTTCCTCGAGGCGGACATTGAGGTGGTCTAAAATAGTCATAGTCAAGCTTTCATAACTCGGTTAGTTTTGGTCGCAGAAGAGTGGAACATTTTGTTTAAAATTTCAGTGTGGCAAAAATATTTTAATAAATATGATTAATAGGAGCGAGGGTCTGCATAAAAATTTAGATATAGTTTCTTTTTATTATTATACATATAGACGCAAGCAACACAAAATACGATTATTTATGTCTGTACCATCTAATTTCTTTTTTTATTTGTGTACAATACTTAATATAATCCTTAAGATTTTGTCTACAATGCTTACTTTATTGTATTAATTACTCATTTATTATTATTTCTTATTGTATTAATTACTTATTTATAATCATTACTTATTACATTAATTAATTATTGTATTAATACTTAATTAGTGTATATTATTATTAATAAAAATTTCTGTCCACAAACGTTGCTTAAAAAAAACAACCCGAAAACCGATTTTTTCAAAAACCAATTATTTTGAGCGGTTTTAACCGCCAGGTTAAATCGGAGGTGAAAAAAACCGGTTTAACCGAAAACCGGTTTTTTTTTGCAATAACCGCCATCCATAATAGGTAGTAGACTAAAAAATTCAAAAATTTAGTTGCAAAATTAACTAGCTTTCCTAAACACTATCGATTTTTTTTGTAGTTCCTAGTTTTAAGCAGCTAAAATGAAATAAAAAATTAAATTTTTCCCTCAAAATGTGTGTGTGAAGGGTAACTGCCCCCCGAATCGCCGCCATTGGTCCAGCTGATTCGGGACGTCAGGGCTACTTTACGTAGACCAAGGCTGTCAAACGTCCTCGGGGATGCGTCCCACAATGAGTATTTTTGCGGCCCAGCAAGCATAGCAGTATGAAATAAAATTAAAAAAATTAAACTATGAAATTTTTATTAACATTTCCTCATTACACATAATTATTAATAAAAAATCACAACATATGCCTTTGAACGATTACTAGTTGTCTAGATAATAGAGATCCAATGCTGTTCAGATTTTAAGGCAAAATTCAGTGAAGTTGGGATGCCTAAATTTTACAAATATTTGCCAGCCAGGGTTGGAAAACACTCGAAATTCGGTAAATGAAATTATTTCTCTGTTTGGAAGTACTGATCGGTGATGGCATATATTTACACTGAATGAAAAGAAATAAGCCTCCTGTCATATCCAGAATTAATGACATTCACCTTGGATCAGTTTTGAAATCAGTCCCTACGGGCAAGATATCCCTCAAATGAAACTACGAAGGATGGTAGCAGAGAAGAGATGTTAAGAGCAAATACTTAAATTCACCGTTGTGATTGTCATTTTTATGCAATATTTTCGAATAAAAACCTGTGTTTCCACAAAAATTGAAGAGCTTTTTATTCTTTGCGGCACACATAAACCTAGATATTCTTTATGTGGCCCATGGGTTTTGGCAATTTCAGTTTGACTCTCTTAACATAGACGCTAATGATAATAAAATTCTGTATAGTTGAAATTAATATTATTCAAAGAAATTACTATATTGAATTACCACCATGGTAATAAGCTGAATATACAGGGTTATTCAAAACAATTGCACCGACTTCCTTGTAAACAGCGATAGGAAAGAAAAATTTGAACACAGTACAGAAGGAAACTTAAAGTGCCATACGTAATAATTGTCGGATTATCTAGGATGTCTGATTAATTTGATACAAAAATTGTATATCGATCACAAGCATTAAAAATGCTGCTAGTACAGCATCCACACCTCAAAGAAAAGGCAAAAGAAAATCCAAGAATTTTTTATCTCTAAACCGTTCGTCAATAATTTTCTTTCAAAAACAGTCGCATAAATATCGTAGAAAAGAATGTTTGAATTAAATTAATTATCTTAGATATCTTCAGTTTTCTCAATCAAGTAAAATATGAAAAAAAGTAATGTTTCTTTTTATGGTCGTTTAAAATCATATTTGTTTCGTGTTTCACATGCATGAACTTTCTATAATATTATTCCTAAATAAATTAACGCGTTGGGCACGGATACAGCTTAAACTCATTGCCCTGAAATAATCGATGAGGCATTGGTATATACATTATACCTTGCCGTGCTTAATGTGCTAAGAAAAGCAGCTGCATGAATACAGTAAAGTTCCGTTTACGCGTTTCTCATTTCATACACTTTCTCACTTTACAGTCCCGATTCATTCGGATTTCTTGTAATGATGAAGTACTTTGTTTATACGACGCAAAGCTTCGATTATACATGGTTTACCCCCGTTATAAAATGCGAAAATTTCCTCTTTTCTAGTAGGTGAGCTGTGATAAAGATATCACGACTTCGAAATTATTCACAATTGATAAATTAATAGAAAACAAATTGCCTGGTGGTAATTCAAGCGATGATGAAGAAATTATTCCAATTTCCTTTAAAGACCCAAATGGACTCCATTGAGAAACTTCGAAGTTATTTCTTTTGTCAAAAGAATATCTAAAAAAACATTCAAAGAACTTAATTCGCGATTAACAACGCTGTGTTAACATTCAGACAATCAGCACGTCAGACGAGTATTAAAGATTTTTTTTTATTTAAGCGCCTACCTGTATGCATATAAATCGTATAAGATTTGTGTAATTAGTATTCGAGATATGCAATAAAGGTATAATATTTCTCACATTTGTAGCGGTTACAATTCACTGCCTTCTCCTTTTTATGGTAGGTGGCCCTACTAGAGCCAACCGGGTTTTTCCCGTGATGCCTCTCTCTCTTCTTTTCTGTGTACTTGTCTTGTGCTGTTGTTCTCTGTCTTGCATCTTGTACCTTTTAATGTACTGTGTCGTGGAGTTTAGCCATCTAATAAAAATGGTTTCTGAAATTGAATTAATTCTTAAACAGCGACATTCCGTATAAACTTGAGTCTCGTCCCTCTACACGTTTATGATAAATGTTTAATTTTAAAATTTAACTATTGATTTTCGTACTATGTAGTTCTAAACTATTACTATGTTTAAAAACTTTAAAATTAATACTTTTAAATGAATTTGCTGTTGTTTAGTAAAATTTCGATTATACGTCTTTTCATTTATACGTCGTTTTACGTAAGTCCCTTGAAAGGCGTATAAACTGTGGTTTATTGTATTTAGGGGGGAAAAAAATCTGCAAACCACTATTAAAGGTTGGTATTTAATTCGGCTGAAAAGATTTTTTTCAAAAAAATCCTTTCATATCAAACAAGCCGACTTAACCGTGTCGCACGCAAGTCAACCAACAGACAAAACAGGAGACAAAGCTATAGTGGATTAGTATCGCTTCTGTGCCCACACAGAATGAATATACTACCGGCATACTAATTTCAAATAAAACAGAACCAAACGATGCTGTTTTTTGCAAATCGATTGTTTACTATTAGGTGAAACAGACAGTTATGTCCTGTTCCATTTTACAAACGTTCGATTTTCCACTTGATTGATCTTAACTAGCTCGTTAAGAAAAGTAGTTCTCGACGTTTTGCTATGGTTTAAAAATAGAACCACAGAAACCTTTTTTGAAATTTATTGAAAATATTGAACAATTTCATGCATAAATTTTGTAAATCCTTTCCTCGTGTGAGAGGAAAAACCTATATTAAAATATCATTCTTACTTCTTTTGCAGATGATCACAATTGGTTGGTGGTTTTTATTGTTGAAGATCGTCGAGTTTGCTGATACGGTAAGTATAGTCTGTTGGTTTTGACGCATGTGTAACATAAATAAATGGAATGACAGGACTCGATTGCTCTATTTTATTTTCAATGAAATGAGCATTTAATTACCATTTGAATAATTTTTAAGATTTGTCTTATACAGGGTAGAGCAGATTAACAGTATGTTTGAACATATCGTATAACATCTAACTACACTTTATCTTAGTTATGCAGCGACTTCATATTCTTGAATTTCCTGTCAGATGAGCAATGACATCCAAAATTAAATCGGTTCGACGTATTTGATGTGTATAACTCGATCATATATTGACTCATAGGAGTTTTTTGTAACTTGAAAACAATACTTTTGTTAGTTTACAAACAATATCCAGAGCCGGAATTTTTTAAATTTTTTCCCCTTGCAAACCTTTATTATTCACCTAACACTCTACCACCGAACTTATGTGTGAAAACTTTTTAGCGTTCCTAAGTGTTAGTATGAATAGAAAAATAACATAGCCTTGTGGAGCATCAGTTATAATGAGAAAAATACATAGATATGAGCATTTGGAAAATTTTAATGAGATGTTTCAAATCAGTATGAATTTTTGTATTAATATTTCATTCCCTAACATTTAAAAATCTGACAGGTACACTTTCTGTCAATGCTGGCACGAATTCGAAATTTATGCATGCGGCATCCCTTGAAATCGGGGATCATATTATAAGAGTCTGTACTGTAGACTTCAGCTTCTGTAAAATTTCCAACTCGCAAACCCATTTTGTCTTCAAAAATATTTCGAAAACTTATCTACCCCTCCCCCCGATTTATCTATCATCTACCCCTATCATTTGCCCTATCCAAGAGAACGTTAAAAATAACAATTTTATAGGAAAATGAAGAGTCAATTATTGATAAAAATGAAACTGAACAAAATATATTTACAATTAATCCTCTTATAGCAATTCATTCTAATAGCATGGTGTTTCGATGTCACATAGACAAAAAAAAGCGATAACACAGCGTTATAATAATAGTTTCCATATAATATGACATTAAAAAAGAGCCATAGCCCTCCAACCACAAGGCATTCTAATAACATTGTGTGAAAACAACAATTCTCCTACAATAAGGCATTCAAATGACATAAAATATCTTATAACAGCAACATTTTCGTTAATTTTTAATTCCTTTGCTATTTGCTCCTTTGCTATTTGCTACTATTTATTGATGTCTAGAAAATAATTGCATTATAAGCAGAAATACCCAGCGTATTATAAAATATAATCATAGGAGAGAGATTTTTTTCCTTTTACAAATATATGTATTTAAAAGTTGATCAAGAGTACCCACAGCTCCTTTACTGGCACTGTATTCTAATATCATCTCCGACTTTTTGACAAGTCTATTACTTATTGATTTTATCATAAGATTTATGGTATATTCTTTTCCATAGACCTTTTCGTCTTCAATAATTGTCATTTTTTGTGAGATCATTCTCCATTGTAGACCTGAACGCAGTTTCAAATGCACTTTTTACAATCCGTATTCCTGATATTGAATACCGAGTTACGCTTGGAGAGCAGTTTTCATAAGATTAGCAGAATTCAGGTAACCAGGCGAATCCAATAACGGCGGTTGTAGAGGCTGAGGAAAATGCTGCTGTAATAATATAAAAAGGTGCAAAAAAGCAACAATTCTCCGGCAACACGGAGTTTTAATAACACTGTATCCACACAACACAGTATAAAAATAATAACTCTCTGACATTGTCAATAACAGGATTTACATACAACCTGCTGCAAAAATAGCAATAGCCCTCCAACAACATGGTATTCTAATAACATGGTTTCTATATAACACGGTGTAAAAATAGTGACAGCCTTCCACAGCGTTCTGACATCTTTCGTATAGTAAAGTTTTGATACAACGCGAAACGAATTAACTCCATCGCATACGCTGATATGTCCGACTCGAATATCGAATTGCAGATTTTTTGGCATTTAAATCTGTGCTAAGTTAAAGCAGCAATTCATTTAAAAGAACAAAATGATTTGGACGCGCTTAAGTATCTTAAGTGTCCTTAGCGTTTTTATGTGGTTGGACATAACAATAAGTATTCCAAATAGGATGAGTCACCTAATCAGAGGGTTAAATAAATTCATACTTCGTAAAGGGTTAAACCTATTATAAGAAGGTTGAAATTTGAAAAACGTGAAATGATTCAAATCAAGGTGAATCTTTCAATTACTTTTACTTACTAATCAATGAATGATACTAGATATCAGTGTTTTTTCATACACCAAACTCTAAGCAATTTTCTTGCTTCTGATAAAGGCTGTAAGGATTTCTATTAAATATAAAGTCTGAAAACAGAATGAAAAAAATAAATTTCTTTAAGGAATTTTGCATTTATAGAGTTGAAAGTTAAGATATAAGTGTTTAAACACATTATGGATATCCACAAAGTGGTAGCAATTCTTTTCGAAAATATTAGGCAACAAGTTGCGGATGAATATTTTCAATACTGCATTAAATTAACACGATACTGCATTTTTTTCATGCGTTAATAGACTTCTTGACGTGAAAATCAACCAAGTGTATCAGTCGCGTCGAAAGTTTACAAAATTGATTCAAAATCTTTTACTAGAATCTTAATTGATTACTTCTTTTTAACGCTCGAGTAAGTTACGCTACAAAGTGGAACATTAAAAAAACGTGATGGACATGTAAAAGAAATGGTATGGATACGGACTTCGTTGCTGTTTGCATTGGTGTTATGTGGTCTGATTCTTTTTAATGAAAAAATATTATCCTTATCACTTGATGAGTTACCCAAATTCCACTTCCCATTTATTACAAAACTATTCAATAAATTATATATATTTCTTCTATAATAATGCGACTTACAACTTACGTTTTTTTAATTCATAATTTTGCGCGAAATAGTTCGATCGATACAATTGATTACTGCAAAGATTTTTTAAAAATATTTTTTTCCTAGAAGTTTCTCCATCACCATACATTGATATTTTAGATAATTCAATTTATTTTTTCAATTATCAGCATGAAACTGCAACAATAAATAAGTATTAATGGTGCTTTTTTTATCGTTTAAGCAGTCAAGTAAACAATTGCCTCTCACCCAATAAATATACCGAAAGTTCCTGTTTCGAACAGTTTTATAAAGTGACTAGGGCATTTGTCTCTTGAAGCATCTATAGAGGACACTCCTATCCGAAAGTCAAAGGGCAGAGTTAAAATGTTGTGAACTAAATTTGTAGGATTCACAGAAACTCTCAGTTTGATTAAACTGAGAATACTCCATTAAGTTTATCTCAGTTCGATTAACTCTCAGTTTGATTAAATTGAGAATGCTCCATTAAGTTTCTCTCAGTTTGATTAAACTGAGAATACCCCATTAAGTTTTTCTCAGTTTGATTAAACTGAGAATACTCCTTTAAGTTTCTCTCAGTTTGGTTAAACTAAGAATACTCCATTAAGTTTCTCTCAGTTTGATTAAAGTGAGAATACTCCATTAAGTTTCTCTCAGTTTGATTAAAGTGAGAATACTCCATTAAGTTTCTCTCAGTTTGATTAAAGTGAGAATACTCCATTAAGTTTCTCTCAGTTTGATTAAACTGGGAATACTCCATTAAGTTTCTCTCAGTTTGATTAAACTGAGAATACTCCTTTAAGTTTCTCTCAGTTTGATTAACTCTCAGTTTGATTAAACTAAGAATACTCCATTAAGTTTCTCTCAGTTTGATTAAACTGGGAATACTCCATTAAGTTTCTCTCAGTTTGATTAAACTGAGAATACTCCATTAAGTTTCTCTCAGTTTGATTAAACTGAGAATACTCCATAAAACGTCACTCGAAACTGAAACTCCCCACTAAAGCGCCTCATAAAGCATCACAAATTACCACTAATATTTTTATACACAGTGATTCTAAAATAATGAGACAGATTTTAAGGGTAGGTCTGGAATATATCGCAAGTTATTTTTATGGGGTCGGACACGCTAAAGGCGACTGCTACAGGGGACTCCTTGCCAGTGAATTAAGTAAACGAAACGGATATATACCAGAGAAAATGTACAACTCAAGTATAATGGAATTAAAGTTGTTTACAATAGCACAGTGGCGTGAATAATAACATCCGAAGCTTGTATTGGATTCAAACAGCAAGTCTTTTGAGCACTTACTTTAAGTACTCCAAAGATTTGTTGTTGATACTGCGTCCTACATGTTATTGTATCTGCCACGCTGCTTAATAACACCAATGCAAACAGCAACGAAGTTCGTATTTTTTTAGATTTGTGTACTCTTTTTTTTAAATATTATTTGCTCTTATTTGCTTTAAACTAATTTTAGTTTAATTTCTTTTGTTGATCATGCTGCTTAAGACTTGTAAGCTAGGTATTCACTTGAAGGCTATCTGTGCTATTTGTCCTAAGCCCTTTTTTCCTCCACCCATTTTAACCGAAAAATTACGCACGTCATTCACGTAGGTTCCAAAATGCTGTACCGTAGCTCTTCGATCCCCCATTCCTCCCCCCACTCGGCGAATTCCCGATTTTCTAGCCTCGTCGCGAGGTCTCAATCTAGGCAGTTCCTTTGATGTACCTCTAGCCTCGTATCGGGGTCTCAAATTGGAATCGGCGCACGAAGTCTTGGATTTTGAGTTCGTTTGGATTCCATAGTTTCGAATAATTTTTTCCAAATTTCATAGGTTTTCCGACCTTGACGATTGCTTTTTCCTTCCCGTGTTCCAAAAATTCCATTTTGGATTAGATGTGAACGTCCCGCTTAACGGTGATATTTTTGCAACCATGTAGGTGTGATATTGTAAATTTGTATTCCGTTAAACCTGAGTCGTACACTTTATCTGGTACATCAGTTTTTTTCTCTCTTAATTCTCTGGAAAAGAGAGCTCTGTAGGGCTCCCTCGCTTTGCGTTTGCGATCCCAAGTTGTATTGTAAAAATGAATCTCCTCTTAAAGTTTGCCCTATGATTTTAGAATCACTTTATATATACAGGGCGACCGGGGTCTTAAGCGACAAAATGAAGAAAGTCTGCTAGATCACATGAAGTCGGACAATATTTGTTGTTTTTGCTAGTGACGAGTATTACTGTATCTTTGGATTTGCAGAAATTCAGTTTAACTTATGACATATATATAAATACTTGATATAAAGTATGAAATATTTTAGTTAGTCTTTTTATATACAGGATCTCTTATTCTTTTTGTCCTTTTCAGATCTTCTTTGTACTGCGCAAGAAGTTCACTCACATTTCAGCCTTGCATGTCATCCATCATTCATTGGTAGCCTGGGGAATATGGATCGGTATGAAATTCGGCGCGGGTGAGTAAAAAATGACATCTTTGCTACTTTCCTTGTCGAATTTTATCTTTTATTGCCCGTTTAAAACCTGTGATAAATTGACACAAACAGAAAGGATAAGCCAAGGATATAATTAACACCTATTAATATCTCAAAATTTATAATTCCTTAAAAAAGCTATCGTAAATTTGCTACAGGTTTCACGATCTTGGTGTGCCTTTATTGCCGCAAAAGTACTATCAGTTTTCCAACGCAAAGACGTAATTTGGTAAAAAATGCTACATTTTTTAATATTGGAAATGGAGACGTGTTAATCTAGTAGTAGACTATCGGATCTTTAGTAGTGAAGGTTCCGGACGCAATTTCACTAAGTCCCTCTGGGTATATGAGCCCAGTATAGATTAAATCTGACATCGTAGGTCAAATATCCTCACGCTGGTATAGTGTGGAAGTTTGGAGAGTAGGATGCAAGTTTAAGTGTCGTCATCGCCAGGGGCGGCTCGTGTATAGGGACTGCAGAACCCCAACTTTTTTCAGTGCATGAATTAAATTAATTATTCCTTTAGTTTTGCTTGTAATATTCAAATCTGTCAATAAAATGAACTTCTGACGCTTTCAGCTGCGCCGAGAAGCTGGATAATACCAAGGTTACTTCAAAGAATTTTCCCTATCAGCTGTCTTCTCAGAAAGCTTTTCCCTGTTTCAGAACTGGAAAGTCCCTTTGTTTCAGTTCCGATTTCTTGAGCATGCGCAGTTACTTTGCAATCCTGGTATCCCCTTTTTTTCCAATGGGCATTTAATCTAGCTGGGAACTGTTTTCGGAGTAGCACCGGGGAGATAGGGAATAACGATTCCCTACCCCGCGTGTTAGAGAATCGTTTTAAACATTTTGTTCACTGCGGAAGAATGTTTCACGAGACAAAATTTGAAAATAAATAACTTTCAAAATGAATCATAAAGGAAAATGAAATAATATGTAATGATAAATTTAAAAAATTAGTTTTAAAATTATTGTAGATAAATTTGAATGATTTTTCCCCGTTGCATATGGACATTATAATTCTGAAACCGAAACAGCTAGAGGAATGAAACGTGGGATGAGATCTCAACACCAAATTTGTGATTCTAGGAAATTTTGCTCTCCAAAGAAATTCTGTTTGTTTGTCTGTCTGTTAGCGTTTTCATGTCATTTGATGGTCATACCAATACTGTGGAAAACGTTGTTGTTCATTTCGCTCGAAATAAAACCAAAAGAGCCATTCCAAGTAGTTTTTAGTACCCATATGTATTTATTTCAACTAACCGCTTTTAATGAATTTTTTTCAAGTTCAGTCGATTCTCTCAATCTTTATAAATGAGAATAAGAGACTTAGAAAAAATAACTGTGAAAAATCATTTAAGAAATTCTTAATTATTGTGTTAGTTTAAAAAAATTAGTAATTTCTAAATTAAAATTTCTTTATAAAAATAATTTGAAGTCAAAAATCTAATAATAATTTTTATTAACTGAGTTTTAAATTATTGAAATTAATTAAAAAGATCCTAATTTAACTTATACAGAAATCATTACTATGCGGTGTAGGACTTTACGTTACAGCACCCCCACGGTGATTTAGCACGACCCGCCACTGATCTTCGCCATCCGACCACAGCTTAAACTGAACTTCCGAACGCACGCTTACCTTACAACCGAGTGTTAATATAATAAATTTTAAGAAATAATATTGACGATGCTATGAAGTATATAGATTTTTTTGAATAGTTATTGATTGTAGAAGATGCATTTAACACTCTGACTCCTAAGCCGGCCGTAACCGCCCATGCAACTTCTATACTAGTGGGGCGGATTTCGACAGGTTGCTGTTCTGAAAGTAGGGAGAAGGCAGTTGGGCGTGTGGTAATTAAAGGGACCCTTAGGGGAGAGGTGGGAGATGAAAGGCCTGCATTCATATCTCCCACCACCCGTAGTGAGGAGAAAAGGGGGAACGGGGTGGACGAATCCATTCCACAGATCAATTAGTAAGCAAACCTCCGTATACTGCTGTACTCCGATTTTGAGAACTCTTACTAGTCAAAGGGTTAAACAATGATTATTTTATCCTCATGTTACGTTTCGAAAGATATGTATTCTCGATAGAATAATAAATGCAAAGGAGTATAATAGTAGCTGTACATGTGTATCTTTGTGCCAATCTTGGGGGTTTACAGTGTGAGTCAAAAGGTATTTGACTAGCTGAAAGTGAAGGTCGGACATACATAGACGAGCTATTTTTTTCTTAGATACGTGTGGTCGCAAATGTAAAGTACGACAGCCGGAAGAGTCACTATGACATTGCAGCAATAAATATAAAGTAATGCAGACAGATTTTGACGTAGACTTGCGTCTCTCCATGGTGGTCTAATGGTGTGTCGGGAAACAAAAAAATTACGACGCTGGCGTGCCAAAAATATTTTAAAATACCTATTGCAGGTGATGGCAACTGTTTAGTTAGGGCTCTTTCATTCTGTATTTATGGATCTGAAGACTTTTATGCCGAAATTCGTGAAAAATTTATAAAAAAACATTACAACTAGATGAGGTTTATTGAAAGATTTTACAATTTTAAAGGAATCTGTTGTCTGCAAAGAATATGAAATCTGCTAAGGTGTTACAGTCTGTTCTACTGATTTTCATGTAGAACTGTAAAAAAGTCGTGGCTGAGAGCCTCGAAGCAGCCAGGTGGCAGGTTATAGTGCTGAGCAAAGTGGGTGCTGGCCGCGAAACCGACAGCGGCGAGAGCTACTAGTAGACTTTAATACAAAGAAGAAAAGAAACGAAAAAATAAGCCATTTTAAACAGCTGAAAACACGCATTTCTTTATTTGCAAACAATAGCGTTTTTTTTACTCGGTGTTTAGCGATGCGATGCACAAAAGAAGTCATCACAAACTAATTGAATAAATAAATAAATAAACAGCCGTAAATTTAGACAACTAAAAAAAAGGCAAGTGAAGCAAAACACAGCTTTTCTTTCACTTTTTTTTGTAAATAAAAGTTCTTTGAATAAATAATATTGAAAAACGGTGTGCTTTCTGTATTTCTGCTGTTGATGGAATTTAGTTTTCTAATCAATCTCTAGAATGACATACACAATTCTATAAGCATAAACACAAATATATCAAAACATTTTTTGTTGAATGTTTTCTAGTTAAAATTATATCTTCTTTAGC
>BGPR01000220.1:901327-949662 GCA_013235015.1 Araneus ventricosus
GCTAATTATATTGTGAAACTAAGTAAAAATAATTTATAAGAAATCAATGTTATATGAGAACTTGCGATTAGTATCAAGGTCATTGAAGTGATAGTTTGCCAATTATTTGCAAGAAGGGAACTTGTCTAACTAGAAGTTCTGGGAATAGTAGACCTCTCCCCCCCAAAAAATAAGACCTGTTCCTCATCAAGGTTTATCCAATGACGTCATTCATTTTGCTGACAATATTGATTCCAAGGGCAGCAGACGTCATAATTTGGTTCTCGAGGAAGTGCCTTTCTTTGTTCCCATATATGCGTTTTCTTACAAAGCTATATTTACAATCTTGAACCAATCAATGAGTACAATATTGCACATCTATATTATGCAAAAACTTTACTCCCTGTATTTGCAAAATAGTGCATGAACTTATTAATAAAGTTACATAAAAAATGTACTGGAACAAAGCTGTAGAATTAGAATCGTTCAAAAGACATACTTTCATAAAATCAAGCTTATATAGAACTAAACAGAAAAAAAGCAACTCTCAACATGGAACTACGATCTTCTCTCTCTTTTTCTTTCAAAGCGAACTATTTACACCAATCTTTGCTTTCATGAGTATTAACTAAATTACAAATAAATGTCTGCTTTTATCAGTATTAACAAAATTGCAATGAAGTGGCTCACCATTACCGATATGATTCAAATGTTTTAATCGTGCCAACTCGTCATTGACTCGATGAAGCCTTTAAAACGGCTACCATCTTGAAACGGAATAAAGAAATAATAATTCTTACATATACGGCGTTTTTTATGGCTCCAAGGAACATTTATGCCAAATGTGAAGGAAATTGAACTATGCGTTTGGCCGTGACTGCGTAACGAACAAATTTACAGACAGACAAAACGCCGAACGGACGTGTTAAAACGGAGGCCTCTCTTCGCTCGGTCAATTATTTTTTATATAACTTGAGGAAAAAAGCTCTTATCCATCTCTTAGCTTAGTTATTTTGTACTCATGGGTGTGTCCTTTCACAGTTGTTTGACTTTTAGCCATAAGAAGCAAAAAGGGTGAAAAATTTCCTCTCTCGGCAGCAAAAATATTTAGATAAAAAACTTTCTTGCCTATAAATATATATTATGCAGAGAAGCTCTAATTTTAAATTATATAAGAATCTATTAATTTTAAATTACTTATTGAATCCCTGTTTTTGAGATATTTCAGCTATGAAACATGCATTCAATCAAATGCTCAAAAAAGTTTGACGATACTTTTTGCAGATTTGATTTACCTGTCCTAAAAGTTTTCTAAAACCCTTGCGAATCACCCTGTATCAATTTGATCAAAAACTCGCTCATAGTTGATTGGTTATAAAAGATAAGCAGACTTTTAATTCAACTAATTGTACCAGTATTCGACATTAATTTCTAACTTACGTCAACCTGACGTCATTTTGAACCATTCTTTCGCCTGCTTATCCTGGTTATTAAAACATATTCCTCGGGCATCCATCTTCCAAAGTGGCGGGAAAGATAATACTATCCAATGAATCTTATAATAATCGAATCAACTAAAAATCATAATTCTTTTCTAAAATCTTAGTTTAACATTGAACATTTGCACAAATTTAATCACCTTAAAAGAAGCGCCTCTGGATTCCCAAATGGTACATTCGTAAATGAAAGCGAAATACTATATTCATGGTCTAATGCTCTTCTGAAAGATGGCATGCCATCGCTTACTAACGCAGAAGAAAAGGAAGTTGATCTTCGATTACATAGCAATTTTGTTCAAGAAATTTCCATCTTTCTGCCCTAAAATTCAGGGCAGTATTTGATTCTTAAATAGATACAAGTCTTTAATGATCTTAAGATAGATCTAATCAAGTTTAAAGGCATGGTATACATTCATTATGATGTTGCAATGAAGTTTCATAGCCCAAAACCACTGACGACGACCTTATCGAGACTGTAAGAAACTCCATGATAGATTTTTGTCGTTAGAACTGCGGTGGCCTAGTGAAAGTTCGGTTATATTAACGTCCCGTTTTGAAGCAACACTAGGGCTATTTTGAGACGGACCTCGTAATTCTGAACCGAGAGCAGATGACGAGGACGGCACCTGAGATGGCAACATCCTCTCTAAACTTCCGCACCGCATCAGCGGGACGACGTTTGGCAACTGTGTATGATTTAACGTGCAACAAGCCCCATACACGGCGAATCTTCAGTGGAATCGGGTTTCGAATCTGGAACCCTCTGGCCCGAAATCGAGACCTTATTACTCGGCCACCGCTTCCCTGGCCTAGTGAAAGAATCTAGGCTTCGAGACTACATGGCCACGGGTTCCAGACCCGAGCCCTCCGAAGATCCGCTATGTAAGCCGGCTTGGTCTGCGTTAATCCGTCCTGCGTAATCTGGTTCACATTAGTTTGGTCTATATGAGAGGTTCCCAACCAGTTGTACGCGTACCTCTGGGGGTACGTGGGGAATCAGTTAAGGGTACGCAAATGTGATCTAGGTAATGGCGGAAAACATAAGAATACTCTAGAATTTCGTTCTCTCAAGTTCGTACGAAAAATGAAAGTGAAATTTGCACGAGTCGGAAAGCCTATTCACGAAATAAGAAAAAGGAAGAAAAAGATTAAGAATTATTATAAAGATTAATATCTAGAAATTCAGGTAATTGTTAGCTCTCATCATAAGCCAATGCGAAATTATTTCAATGCTGCTTTCGTGCGTTTTGACGTTGAACTAATATTGTTTTTAAAAAATGGAATCAAATGTAAAATGAAATCAAACTACAAATTTAATTATGTTCATTAGAGTCGTTTGACTCTTAAGCTAACCTAAGCCCTCTGTGTTATTAATAAGCACTTTTGTGTGTGGGGGGGATATATCAGTAAGGGGTACTCGAAATTAAAAAAAATAATCAAGGGGTACGAGAGTGAGAAACGGTTTGGAATCGCTGGCTCTATGTAAATCTGATGTACGTTAATTCGTCCAGATCGAGAGTTCTTCTACTGGTATGGCACTTTGGTGAATGGGATGTCGCCTCAGGTACCATCCTCCGCGAGGAACTACAATTTAAAATTGCGAATTGGGTTTTAGGGGTCTATTCTGGTACCCCCGGTAACGTTGGGGGGCCTAACATTTTTCGGTTTTTAACGCCCGGGAAAATGGCCGCACCCCAACCCCAACCGGGGATACCAGAAGTTAACGGCCGGGAAAAGTGACGTCTCCCAACCCAACCGGGGGTACCAGAATAGACCTCTTAAACTTCCAGCAGTTACACGTATGTAGGAGATACTTTTATCGTGAATCGTATTTCATATTTATATCGGTTCTTTCACAAAAATAAATGCAACTTTTATTCATGTCATCGTATTTATTAGCTCCGTACTAAAGACAGTTTATATAAATAAAAAGTGTAAGTATCTCCTACATACGCGCGAGTTCTTGGGGGCTTAATAAAGCCAACGATTAAGTTGAACACAGGGTATTAATGTAACTGAACTCCTCATAATTTTTTCTGTGAAGTTTAGTTAATTTGAGTCTCACAGAGAGCAAGTGCAGCATTCAAATTTAAATAAGAATCATGAGATTTGAGCATGAATCCCTCTTTTGACTACAATGATTCCCTGTGACGTCAGAGATAAAGACAAAATGATATTCAATAATGCCAGTAGCTCGTTCAAACATAAACTTAAAATTTAATCCGATACTCAACGCCATCATCATGGTTTGGAGCACGTTGTTGGATTCACACAATTGACAGCATTGGTAAAGCACGCATCGATGCATTTATATTTTTGTTTTAAGAGTTGTGAGCCTGGCATTTTCTATTCAAGTTTTAGTTCCGATGTAAAATTTCTTGGACAACGCGTACTGAAAATAAATATCTATTTTCAGTTTTGTAAAAGAGTTATTTTTTTAGTGAAACTACTTTCTGTTGAGTCAGGGACTCGGAAGTATGTTTGCTTAGCTCTTCTGAATTAACATCTTGAGAAGTTTTACTTTTTTAAAAGGTGAAACATTAATTAAATTTAGCAGAGATTTCGGTGAAATCTTGGTTTGCTCCAACACACGTATCCTATAAACATGTAGAAACAATTGATACTGAATTTCTTAATTTTATTGATTTTTTAAAAAATTTTGCTCTTTCATATACAAAGTATACAAAGAGAAAGTGAAACTTCGATCTCGAGATTTTGTTGAATCTTCACGTTTTAGACCTATCTGTATTCGAAAAATCCATATTTAGAATTTCACCTGTCAGTCTGTCTGTATGTGAACACGATAACTACTCGAAAAACGCAACGAGTTAGATAATAATGCATCGATCAATTTCAATTAATTCAAAAGCCGTAGACCATCACACTGTACACACATGGCCGCTAATGCCTATCCTTAGAAAATTCTAGTAGCGTTCATTTGCTGGAACGAAAGGATTACAAGAAGAAAGTTGATGAGTCTGATTTCCTCTTCGTGAGTCCAATTAGGTCCTATCATCTTCAGCTTAGCATAACACATTTTCCCTCTAATTAAAACAAAACGAAACAGAAGAAAAAAATTGCTTGGGTGTTGAGCTTATCAGAAGAACTGTTTATCAGTGTGTTCCACATTTCTGGAATTGACACTTTTTCCTGAGGATCTTCGCGCTTTGCGGATAATCCTCAATTTGATATACATGGCAGCCAAGTGTAACGATGTTCGCACAAAAGTTACCGGAGTGAAACTCGTAAACACGTGGAAAGTTGATGTTCTGAAACGTGCGTGTGTCTCCTCCGTTTCACTCAATACTCTTTTAACCTAATTATGAGATATTCCTGGAGATGTTATTAGAGGAACCACAGATTAAATGGTTCAAATACAGTTTGGAATGAGTTTTTTTTTTTAAATTTAAATATTTTTCTCTGACACAGTTTATGTTCGTTTTGCTAGTTTAAAAGTATAATAAAATGAAAAATAAGAATAAATATTCTTTAAATAACAAAGTTTCAATTCTTAATTTAGATAGAATTAAAAAAAAACATCATCAAAGTGTTTTTTTTTTACTTACATGAAAAAAATCCAGTTTTTAACATATTTAGAAAATTGAGCTTTTATAATGTATTTCAAAAACAATGTTTTTTAATAAATTAAAGAAACCCTGCTTTCTTGTGTCTGAAATATTGGACGTTGACATTGGATTCCCACTGTCTTCTGATTCGTAAAGAATGAAATTGACCAGTGACCGGCACGGTTCGCTGGAAGTGGATTTAATGAAAATATGTGTTTACATCTTCTTGCAACCCGAACTGATCGGTTTTATTTGTTCAATAGTAGTTACCTGGTCTTTTTCAGGTCAAAATCTTTTGGGAAACAGGAAAACTGAATAAAATTTTGTAAATAACATGCTTATTAATACGACTTTATTGAGAGAGTATTTCTCAATTTCTAATGAAATATAAATTATGAGTACAAGAATTTTTTGCAATTCAGTATATACCGTAAGTAAACTGTATTACATATCTTTCTTACAATGTACGTACGTTTTCAGGGTAACTTATTATTTTAAAAACTTTGGACATAAATTTCATGCTAATTGTTCCATTTGTTAAAAATCTTTGAATAACTCATATCCAACCAAACCCAGAAGGGTGCGAGATAGGGCCCATTCATTACACAATTTTTTGTTGAACAGTGTGGGAGTCACTCTTCAACTAAAAGTCAACAATTAAAGTGAGTAAATCAACTAATGAAACATGTTTCATCAAAATTGTTCCATTTATTACAAATAAACATTTCTAAATGTGTTCTTGGTTGTTATCATTCTGAAGGGTAGATTAAAGAAGATTTAATTCCACCACGTTTTTAGTTCGACATGGTGAAACATGTGAATCAAGTTTCATTTCGATGCGATCATTTGTTACATGTATTAGGTGACATCGCCCCATACTACCTTGAGGGACCGGCTTAGGGTTTGTATACCCCTACAATACTTCAAATCAGCTAATGAGGAACGTGTGTAATCAGCTAATGAGGAACGNGTGTAATCAGCTAATGAGGAACGTGTGTAATCAGCTAATGAGGAACGAGTGTAATCAGCTAATGTGGAATCTCCCCAATCATATTAAATTTCATGGTAGCCAGTTATTTCTTGTACATATTTCATCAACTTTGGCCAATTCTGTCCTCATCATCCAATTCTATCCTCATAGGGTCAGCGTTTATTTACCCCTACAGTATTTTTAGTCGGTCAATGAGAAACCCGCAACAAAATTGCCCAAGCTGCATCCATGCAATTTAGACTATTTTGCTCCGCCCTACCCTGAGTTACTGGGTTAGGGAATATTTACCCCCACAGTATTTCGAGTCGGTTTATGAGGAACATGTGTACTAAGTTTCACCCTTCAGCCGTTTGGAAGTGAAACTAGATCAAACACATATGCATAAATGCGTTGAGTTTTATATTTATAGAGTTGAGCGAATTTGCGGCACCCTACCCTCAGAGATTGGGTTAGAGTTTATTGAGCTGCTACAGCATTTTTAGTTGACTAATGAGAAACAAGTGTAACAAATTTCATTAAAATCGCTCAATCCGTATCCAACAGCTTGTCATTCGGCCCATTAGGCGATTTTGCCCGATCCTTACCCTGAGGTATTGGATAAATGTTTATTTACACATAGAGTACTTTTGTCGGCCAATGAGGAACACGTGTACCCAGTGTCATCAAAATTTACCCAGCCGTATCAAATTTCATGTCAGTTGACTCTTTTTTGCATGTATTCTAACAACTTTGCTCCATCCTACCCTCAGAAATTGCGTCATTTACCCCCTAAAATATTTTTATTTGGATAACGAAAAACGCTCGTAAAAATTTCATTAAATTCTCACAAGCCATATGTAATGACATGTCGATCGGCCCATTACTTAATCCATTTAGACGTGTTTGCCCCACCCTACCCTGAGGAATTGGATTTGTGTTTATTTACCCCTTCAGTGATTTTAGTCAGCCAATGAGGAACATGTATCCTCCAGTGTCATCAAAATTTCCCCAGCTGTGTCAAATTTCATGTCAATGGGTCCATTTGTTGCATATATTTAAAAAGCTTTGGACAATCCTATTCAGTGGCGGTGATTGGGTAGCAAAAGTGGGGGAGGGGGGCAAAAAATTTATAGACGCCTAAATGTACCCCAGAGTATAGGGGGTTGGCAACAAAATTTAAAAATTGAGTTACAAAATTATCTAGTTTTCCTGAATATTATTGTCTTTTTTTATATATAATTCCTAGTTTTAGGCAGCTAAAATGAGAGTGTGTGTGGGGTGACTGCCCCCCGAGTCGCCGCCAGATTACCTCTAGATTGGTTAGCGTTTATTTACCCCTAGAATGTGTTTAATTGGCTCATGAGAAACATTTATACCATGAAAATCGCCTAGCATGTCTATCGGCCTGTTTGGCGCATGTATTTAGGCAACTTGCCTCAGCCCATCCTGAGGGACTGGATTAGGGTTTATTTACCCTTACAGTGCTTCACGTCGGCTTATTGGGAACATGTGCACCAGGTTTCTTCAAAATCGCTCCAGCCTTTTGAAAGTAGAAGTGGGTATAGAATACCCGAACGCCAATCCTTTTGTCATTTCCCACGCCGATCCAGCTTATCCAAAGGAGGTAAAGCTTGGCACGAATCGACGGGAAGGAATGCCAGTTCTATACCATCTTGCCCCCTTCCCATCATACGCCACTAACGCCACTGCGATAGGGAGGAAAACTGAAACTGAACTGCCCCCCTCTGAAACCGGTACTGGAGGGAGTTTCACACAAGTATTTTTTACGGCAATAATGCATACTGCTGTTGACGCTATTTGATTCCCGCCTGCGGAACTACTATTCTAAACAGATAACCCCTTCTCTACAATAGTTAAGAGACTCTATTATAGTCATTTAATTCGATAAAAGTTGCGAATCACAATGAGTCATGGCAACGGACGTGTTAAATCAAGTTTAATTTCATTTTAGCAGACATCGAAGCGCTAACCTTGGATCATTCAAAGTAATCAAAAATCAATACTACAATGAAACCTCTCTGAGCGGCCACCCCTCCGTTCCGAGAAAAATTGGCCGCTCAGAGGGGGTGGCCGCTCTGAAGGGTTTTCGTTACAATTACAAGATAATTGCTATAATACATAATATAAACAAGTTCTTATTTAAAATGAAGTTTGAGACTTTATCTAAAGAGAAAATAGTACTTTATTTAATAATTTTTTACAGTTTTTGAAGAAAGGATACAATTTGTGACTGTTTTAAGTTTTTACCCTTCTCGGAAAAAACCATTTTTTCAAGTTCGTTTTTCAGTTTAAAAAGTAAATCTCTAACTTATACGTTTGTCAAATGGGATGGGCGAACCCACCCGGCGGCCGTTCAGAGGGGTTGGGTGGCCGTTGCTAGGAGATATTTTAACACTAGGTCTATGGGCCGAAAAATCCGTGCCACGAAAAATTGGCCGTTCGAAGAGGCTTCACTGTAATTTAAAATGTCAAAGAAGCACACGGCCGAAAATAGAAAGCAGATAATTTGTTTATTGTTCGTTTGGAATTCCCACTGCAAGATTTTAATACATAGGTCGATCTGCATGATCTTTTGTGGTTTCTCTTTTATTTTGGAACTTGTCAATGGCCAAGAGGAAGGGGGAAGTGATAACTCATGCTTCTTAAGCTCACCTTTTCTTGTGAAATACTAATGACATTTTTGGAAAGATCAGATGTATTTAATTATCTTCCGATAAAAATCCGAAAACTTTTGTATCCCAGAAAGGAAATATCTTTTTCGGATTCTTAATTAGTTTGTTTGTGGGGAAATTATGGCGGAAATGTCATTATTTGGCCATGTTACCTGAAGGGGGAAGTGAAGACACAGGTGAATAAAATTCTAGAAAGATGTTATTAAGTCACAGAGTTAGAAAAACTGGGGAAATTTTAAGTTGAAAATGTTCACCTTTTAGTTTAGAGCAGGGTTTCCCAACCTTTTTCCCCTGGCGTACCCCTTGATTAATCTTTTTATTTTCGCTTTAATCTATTAATCTTTTTTTTATCCCTACTGTCATATCCCTCCCCCAACCATGCGTCTATGCGAGGATGTTTTTATCAATGACGTTAAGGGCTTTTGTTGGCTTAAGAGTCAATAGACTGGAATTAATAACATTTGCAGATTTGTTTTTGATTTTACAAAAGTATTAGTTCAACACACCAAAACAAATGAAAGCAGTATTGTAATAAATTTCGCATTAACTGATAAGGAGAGCTAAAACTTAAATTTCATAATAACCAACTAATGAAGCGGTATAGTTATTAAATAAAAAGAGTATTCTCACTTGGGGAAACGAAATTCTGTAACTTTTATAATTCATTATGTTTTCTTGTTTTCGCCATTACCAACTTTGATTTCGCGTACCCCCAACTAGTCCTTAGCGCACCCCGAGGGGTACACGTACCACAGGTTGGGAACTTCTGGTTTAGAGGAATAGAATAGCGTGGCGAGAAAAGTTTTATGGGTCGCTGGGTACGCGTACCACAGGTTGGGAACTTCTGGTTTAGAGGAATAGAATAGTATGGCGAGAAAAATTTTATGGGTCGCTGGGTACGCGTACCACAGGTTGGGAACTTCTGGTTTAGAGGAATAGAATAGTGTGGCGAGAAAATTTTTATGGGCCGCTAAATTCAAGGAAATTTATTTGAAAATAAAAAAATATAAGGCTTTTCTTTAAAAACCATGGTTGCGACACCTTTGGGGAGTCGCCACAAACTTTACACAAAGTGAGGGGGTCGGAAATGAAAAACGTTTGAGCATCACTGGAATAGAAGGATTATACAGGGGGATTCAGCTGTCCGCAGAAACTTTAAAAATCAATAATTCGCAAGCGAATATGATAGAAAGATGTTGTTTGCAGAGAAAGGTGAAGCAAGATTAGAATTTTATTTATCACTAAAGCAGAATTTGTTGGTTCCATTGTTTGTAACTGAAAGCACCAGATGGCTCTGCATTTGTCGGAGGTAATGAGTTAAATAAAATAGGAAATGAGTTGAACAACGGCTTGCGAACGTTCAATGTTCGGTTCTCCGTACAAGAGCTCATTTACGAGATGAGGATCCAAAGTTTTTTCACAGTTTTCAGCAGCGTATACGATTTATGTCGCTCATGTTGTATAGTACAATCGGTATTAATTAAATACTGTCAGTAAAATAAATGTATTAGTCCAACTCCCTTTTTAAGTTGACGTAAGTTTAGCCCCAATTTTATATGAAACTTTGCAAATAAAAAAAAATTAACCCTGAGGTTGCTTGATGTTTGTCGCAAGCGCAAAATGAGCTATTGATCGTATACTATATCGCGTTGATATAGTAAATCACACAGAAAATACAGTTGGATTTTCATTTCACTCCATGATTTTGAATTGCTATATTCAGATATATTCCGCATATATTCAATATATTCAGATTGCAAATATAGTATAATCATATACTATAACAGATAGTAGACATGATGAACATGGAGCTACTATATTCCCACATCATTTAGGAATGGGTCTGTCGGTCTGTATATTATGCTTTAGTCCAAAAGAGAAATTTTCATTTATGATAACAATTATTTTATCATCGATGGCTAATTATGATCCTAGTACATACATGCTGGAAACTTTTTCACTAAATTCAACTGTTTAATACCATATTTATTTTGTATTCGATTTCTGTCAGTTTCAATAATGATGTTTAAACACAGCATCAGCTGTAATAAAATGATTCTTCATAGAGATTTTAATACTACAACTTAGAATTTTCACGATGTTCGAAGTTTCCATGGTTGCCTTCAGAATGCGACTGTTGACTGGATACTCTGTAAAAGTTTTATTTTGTGATATCTCTTAGAAATGGAGGGCATGGGTGGGATGGGGGCAGGCTATCGTTGATGATGTATCTATGGGTCATGAGCTTCCATATGAAATTAAGAATTGGCGAAATTGGGATAGTGTTTGGTGTTGGGAGACTCTGTTAAGGTTTTTCCCTGTAGAGAATGTACAGTGAAGTAGTGTTTTTGAGATTTCTCTTAAAATGGAGGGTGATTGGGGCCAGGTTACCATTGATGACATATCTGGGAAGCGAAGTCGGACCGGTGGTTGGGGCTCAAGGACTCTTTCTTTGATCGTGTCGATTATTTTAAGTATGTAGATTATAATATTTAACTCAACTAACATTAACGTTAAAGTACTTACAAATAAAGAAATATCAAGAATAGATAAATGACTATAAATATGTGTGTACTGTAGTATAATGTCAAACTTTTCCCTCCAGGTTCAATTCGTTATCGCCTTCATCCATTCCATGATTCCCTTGTTCTACGACTGCGGTTATCATAAAGGATTCGCCTATGCCATCATGTTCCACGCTTTGTTGTTCATGGCCATGTTCATGAATTTCTACCGCCATGCATACAACAAACAAAGAAAGGTCGTTCAATCTGCTGAGCAAGATGGAACTTCAGTCGTGAAGGCGAATGGCCACAGCTATACAGAAAAGAGCGAACAGAATGGCCATGTCCACCACCGCAAAAATGGCGTAGCCAAGATGGTAGAAGGATCAAATGGAAAGGTCCATGACAAAGAGCTGTAAATAATCAAAGAACTTTACATTGTTGCTATAGCAATATTTTTAATTAAATAAGTGTTGAAACTAAGATTGTTGCAAAGCACAACTGATTTTTGTGCTGCAATACAGGTGATTTATGAAATCCAGGCATTCTACAGAAATCCCAGAGTGAAATATCCCTGCTTTATTTTAATATTTTACATGCTTTCCCAAGGCGATGTACAGTCGCGGTGAATAAGGAAAGATCCTTGTGGATCTTTTCTTAAAATTGCATTATTTTGCCATCGTTCATCGCGTATTAAAACAAAAGGTACAAATCTTCAGGGAATAAGGTATAGTAAAAGGTTTCATGTTCAAAATTTCCATAAGGGGTCATATACATATTCATAATAGAACTAACTTTAAAATTTCATAAAGGAACACACATTTTTTTAAAGATATTTCGAAACTACATAAATATTTATGCTGGAATACCAAGTTTCATCATCCCAGCATTTATGGTTTCGGAATTATAAGCAAATAAAATTTTGAGTTTCTAATGTTAAGGTAAAATTTTGAATTTTTATTGATATCTTGAGAAATAATATAACTATTGACCTAGAATTTTTTATGTAGTAGTATGAATTATTCTGCACATTTTACATTTTTACTTTAAAATAATTTTGAATACATTAAATATTTTATTAAAATTTATGTTAAAATTGTTTTGAATAGCAACACTTATAAATTTTAACAGTAGTCGAAGCAGATGGCGATTTGATAAGACTATGCAAAATTTCAGCATATTCGTACGAGAAGTTACATTAAATTTTTGATTTTCGTTGTAAAACGATGCACTTAAGAGGGCGAAATACGCATATTTCGAAAACGTTTTCATTATTAAATAGGATCATTACACCACTTTTTTTGAAATTTAAATATATAAATATTTAATTATATATATAAATTAAAGTAGTATAAGATTACACTATTTATTTTTTTACGCATCAAGTTTTACCGATTGTAAAATGTAGATCATTACTTTGAAAATAACATTTAAAGTGCGAAATAATTTAAAATACTACTACCGACATTTAAACGCAAGCAGAGAACTTCTCTATCTAAATGCGGAGACGACCCCTTTTCTATTTAGAACACAAAATGATGCCAAATATCTTCCGATATATTCATGGCATATTAACCAACATTTATTTCTTGAGGTATTTCTTCATGGGAAATTTATTTATGACATTAGAAATGAGTATTGCTATTGAAACTTTTGAAGTTAGTGCACATTTAAATATTTAGATGACCCCTTATGAAATTTTTAACCATAGAATCTTTTAGTATACGTTATTTCCTGAAGATCGGTAACTTTTTTTAAATGCCCAATGAACTATCGCATAATAATGCTGTGCGGAAACTTTTTTTTTCGCGACTATACATGATAGACGTTATACAGTATGTCAGATACTTTCTTTAGCAATAATGACAAAAACATCACGTAGAATACTCAGGCGTCATACAGAATGATAGGCACGTTTTTAGTTAATATGACAAAGGCATTGAATAAAAAACGCAGGCGTTATATAGAATTGAAAAAATTTAATACAACGTGTAAAAAAGGTATTCTATAGAATACTGAGACGTTATAAAGAATGGTAAGCAGTTTTTCGGTAAAGATATCACGCAGGATTCAGGCTTGTGTAAAATGACAGATACTTTTAAAACAAAGTAGGAAAAAGGTATCTATAGAATATTCAGGCGTTGTACAGAATGACAGAAACTTTTTCAATAAAGTGTGGTGGAAGCATGCTACAGAATACTCAAACGTCACACAGAATGAGAAAACATTTTTTACTTACTAAGTACGTTCTACAGAAAAGATGCCTTTGAAATTATAAGAAGTAAAAAAACGAATGGTACGGGATTTTCCAGTAGAAAGGAAAAAAAGGTCAGCGTTTAATAATTTGTTGCTACTAGGCCGACTGGAGCAGAATTTTGTAGAACTTAACTGTCATGTCTAGACAAATATTTTATCTTAAAAGTATACCTCATGAATTTTACTAGTCCTTGAGAATATATATAAAATATTAAAATAAAACTAATATCTTACATTTTGTACTGTGTCTGGATTTCAGACATTTCCAATAACATAAAAATCATGTGAAATAGGTTGACTGACGCAAAAAATGTTGCTTTTCTTTTATTACAAAATGCCATAATAAGATTCTGATCTGTTCACACCTGTTTTCTATGTTATTGTTCTTTTCAAGAAAAATATTAGATAAAAAATTAAGTGAAAAGATTAAGCACTTAAAATGAAAAATAGTGATAATAATAAATTCTTACATTACATATAAATATTTTAAAATTTTGAAAGAAAGATAACCTGCTCTCTCATATTAAGCAGCTTTTTTTCGAAATTCAAAAAATAATTCTAATTTCTTCCGTCCTTCTCTCTAAATGTTAGACGTAGTTTTACTGCTAATTTATTTACTGATCGAAATTGATGAACTAAATTGTTGAATTGTTTTTAAATTTCACTTGCAATTTATTTATTGAAAAATTTTAATAAAATTATAATTAATTAGAGAAAGCAATTATATATGAAGTAGTATGATAGGATATTTTCTCTTATATTTCCAACAGCCAACTTCGCTGACTATAGCAACCTTATAAAGCAAAATACACGATTTCCTCTAACATCTCGGTAGAAGGACTGTTACGGCTCTAACAGAAAAGTGACATTTCTCGCCCAAATTTATGCTTGGCGACATGCGTTGGCGATCTAACTTGAATGTATGAATGATTTTGTGAAAGAAATGTATACTGAGGCATAAATATTTATTCATGTCATACTTGATGTGATTGCATTGTCTACATTTGTAAGCGGAACTTATATATTTTGTTATCATAAAATTGTTTCTTACATCATTAATTATTTGTCAATCATTAAAATAAATGTTTCACTCTTTTTTATTTTCATTTGAAAGTTACTTTTCATCTGCATAGTAAATAAAACACTAATAAATTGATAATTGAAAATTTTGGATTTCAGCCTATACATTTGATTTGTAGTTACAGAATATATATAAAGTATTTTCTCAAGTGTTTTCATTCTGTCTTCGCGACAGTATTTTTTAAATTTTGTTTTAAAAGTATGCAAATAGAGTCTTAATGCTGTGCAATTCTTTATGATTATGATGCGAATCAGTTCAAATACGTTACCATGTAATGTAGTTTTATTGAATACAAACATGTAATGTTGCAATGTATTCTGTCATTTTTACACTTTTATAAATAAAATATTATATATATATTGACTGTTCGTTCTAACTTTATCACATGGAAATCTCGTTTGTTTAATCACATTTATTGAAACAATTTTTTAGGGAAAAAACTTTATTATTTTACGGATTAAAAGTCTGGATAGTTTTTGCACAAATTTGAATTAATGAAGTTTAGTTTAATTTTTTTATCTATTTCCAACAAAGTTAACTCTGTAATGTAAGATATGAAGTTATAATCCCATTACGGTTTCCTAAAAATAATGAAATTTTCAAATTGTTTTCTTGTTTCGTGGAAGAAGTGAGCAACAGTTTACAGATGAATGATATAAAGTTTAAAATCCTACTAGCGTAAAGCATTGGCTCAGTTATTAGGTCTGCAATGAAAGTATGTAATGAATATTTAGGTAAAATGACCGCGTATTACAAAAACTAAGGATTTGAAACTTTTTACTTACATCTCTAAAACTCTTGCTTAGACTTCGGTATAAGTCTATAAAATTTGACTATATAAGACATTTATACTTAGAGAAATTCCGCGAATCGGAGGAAAAAGTTCAACTGCTAAAAACGACAGTTTCTCAGAAAGAAAAAAACTTGAAAAAATCGTGGTTTCTCCAACAAAAAAAAAGTAAGTAAAAAACAATTAACAACTACCTACATTCTGTTTCAAAAGAAACTTATTTTGAAATAGGTATTGGTGCCATTTAATTTGTCATAAATATTACCTACCAGTTTTTTTTTATTTCGAATTTTTTTAAAATAAGTTTTCCCGGTAAACCTTGATACGATTTTAAACTTATCTCTATCTGATATTTTATTTTATTTAACCGGAAATTTTTCTTGTATAGCATTCAATAATTTTTTTTATTTACCATATGTAGAATAAACTAAAGAAAGGAGCTAATCTATAAAGCTTCACATATATTTATGTTTCTATCAGATAGAAAAGGTGGGGCAGCTTTCTTTTGAAACCACAGTAATAAAAGGAATTATTGGAGAAAATAACAGCATTGCGAATATACCTTTTTAAAAACGAGTAGGGAAACAACAGATTTAATCCATCGATTCAGTCAACTATTTTAATATGACTTTTTTTAATAAAAGGATACAACTACTATTTAAAAAGGTACAAGATGCATATCAGCAATTGTTACTGCTAGTCAAAAATCACATTTCAAATTACACTTAAAAGCTTTAAACCCTTTGACGCGCGGTGGTATAACAATGAAACCACCATTTTCTAAAAAATATTTCTAAACGCGCGGTGGTATGACAATGAAACCACCATTTTCTAAAAAATATTTCTAAACACGCGGTGGTCATTGAATGAAACCAAAGGTTCTAAAGTAAGATTTTAACTTTAATAATTGCCTGTAGGTGTCAGCACGATACTTAACATCCTTATTACATTGAGAAAAATGCGTCGTTTTTAATGTATTTTCTCAATACTTTCATTTTTCCAGCAAACAAAAAACATCAAAATGCACACACAAATTTGTTGTATGTATGCTGTTTATAACATACACTTTTTTTCTAATCAAATTGCTACAGAAAAGTTATCCATATTTGACATCTTTTTAGTTTAAGCAACAAGTTTGACTATTCTTAACCGCTTAAGGACCGAGTTATTTGTAATCTATGGTTTTTAGGATGAGTTATCTCGGGATAAGTCCTTAAGCGGTTAAATGTTGTTGATGATAGGATATGTTTTTAATTATTCAAATTTTATACCAACCTGAATACAGGGTGTCCCACAAAGGATTCCCTGGTTTTAAAGTTAAATCACTCGGTAACGGAGATCGATAGTAAAATAAAACCAATGGTATATTCATTTTGAAAGCTATAAAAATGTTATAGAGAAGTTTCAGAATTAGTTACAAATAATGCCAGCAGGTGGCGCTGGACGCTGTAATCATAGTACAGAGTATAGAAAAGAGGCTATAAACAGTCCTTTGCCAGCAATCGTCGCAATTACATCACAATCGATTCAAAATATGCAGTTTTTGCAGCACAGAGATGAAGCATACCCAAGAATAAAATTTTCAGTCTCCCTCTGTAGTAGGTGAACGGAAAAGCAGGCGCATGCCCCACAGATCAAATCTTCAAACTCATGCTGTGCTGCAGGATTGTTCCAGAAAACAGTGTAGGGGAAAGTGGGGTAAAACCGGGTACCGAAGAATCAAAGGCCTGTTGCAGCTAAACTATTCGACGCAGAGCTTGTCAAATTTTATTAAAATATTCATTGGTTATCGGAGTTCAATATATGTTTCAAGAAAAGTCATAATTTTACTAATGATATTTTTATAAAAAAAAGCCACTAGTGGGGTAAAACCGGGTTCACATGTAAACTCAATGGGAAATTAGGAAAACTCAATTTTCTGAAAAAAGTAGCAGACATTTTTATTTTGTATAACAATTTAAGAATATTAGTTACAAAATTCACATGTAAAACAGTTGTCTTCTTCCTCAGCGCCACTGCAACTTTCGTGGGCCCAGCTAAGACAATTTCTTCTTTGGATTAACCTTTCTCATATCTATAAATTAGAAAATACAATATTAATTTATAAACATACAATATGTAATGTGTTTTTATCTTCTTAATAGAAGGAATCATCATTGCTGACTTTTCCGGTCATACGCCACTTGGAGTACCCGGTTTTACCCCGAGTGCAGAGATTATAAAAAACGAAATAGAACCGCGCAAATATTGGGCTGAATCTTTATTTCTGGTAGGATATAAATCCTTAGTAAACACATAATAAGCTGGACTAAATATAGATTTTATAACTGTAATGATTATTAAATAAGGATGGTTTAAAATCAAACAAACATTAGAGAGCTGACATCTTAAAACTTGTGCTAACAAGACTTCGTTCACACGTAATTTCCGCACACTTTCCCGCTATTCTCTCGAAGTATTTTTGCTTTGTTGACTATCTTTGAAGACACGAATCATGTTGCTAAATGCTAAAAGATATGCGGTTTTCGGAGATAATTGGGACCCCATAATAATCCCATGTTCAAAGTCACTCAAATGTTTTGTTCTTCCCATGAATAGGCTAATTCTAACGTTTACTGATGCTCCTAATTAGGAGATTTTAGATTTTTAACAGCGAATCCTATTTACAATGTCAGCGCATGTGCTACAGGGACGAGTTGAATCTTAAGTGATTGATTTTTCTAATATTTTGGTCACTTAGTGTATAAAGGAACGTTTCCAAATTTCGACCACCTAATTTATTATTATTATTATACAGTGGTAGATTATTTA
This sequence comes from Araneus ventricosus, assembly GCA_013235015.1. NCBI lineage: Eukaryota > Metazoa > Arthropoda > Arachnida > Araneae > Araneidae > Araneus > Araneus ventricosus. The sequence goes on from BGPR01000220.1 coordinate 919,477, forward strand.
AAAAAATAGTGGATTTTTTAAAAGTTTGTTTATATTAGCAAAGAATTTGATCTACTCATACTGATATAGAACTACAATTCGAGAATTAATATACCTAACATTTAACTCCACATAACGTATAAATAATGTATGACCATGGATAAAACAAGATGGCAACAAAAAATAATAGTATATTGTTCAGAATATTTTTATTCCAAAGTCAATCTACGTGGAAAAGAAACTATCAAAATTCAGGGCTTTAAAAATTTAAATAAAGAATGTATAAGGACAAATATTTCCATAAAATGATAAATTAAAAAGAACGAAAGTTCAAATTTATATATACATGAAATATATTGTTTTATATATTAGTTTATTTCATATTTATCATTCATTTAAATTATGGTTCATAAAAGATTTAGAAATTGTATTAAGGTTGCAGGTTTTATTCTTGAAGAACCTAAATAATTTTTTAAATCTTTAACTAAGTTAGGCTTGTCTAAACATACAAGATATTATCTTGAACTGAAATTATTTTTGTTACGACTGTTGTCGGAATTTCGCGAGCTTATTGATTGTGAGCTGCCCGTCGAATGGCGCTGCGATCGTTTATGAACTCTGCACTGCAATCTGCATTCCTCTGATATAAGTCAGCTACTATTAAGTTCGATTCTTTTCTTTATAATCATGCCGCACTTAAATTTATGAGCAGCACTTAAACAAACAAAAAAGGGACCTCAAAATAATCATAAGTAAACAAACAAATATTATAGCTTTACCAGAGTACCAGCACCTTCAGTGTTGCTACTCCGACTGAGTGCACAGAGTTAAAGAATGAGAGGAGCAAAAAATGGAATTTGCAGTCAATGCGATTGAAATGTGGAAAAAAATGCAATGGAAACGAACGAGGAGGTGATTCAAACGTCAACAAGTAACAAAAAGGGAGAATGTGACACTACACAAAAGACGTTAGGGAAGCTTCAGTGGAAAGGACCATTCAGTCGTTGCATACGGGTACTTATATTTGCCGTTGCTGTGGGTGAACTCAATTTGAAAGTAAAAATAATCACAAGTCTCTTTTTTTCTTTTACTTATAATATTATTTTATTTAAAAATAGTGGTAATTAATGAAATACATTGAAATAAAGATCGGCTATGTTTTCATTACATTTGATCAAACTACCATAAATAATATATAATTTATTTAAAAAGTTCTTAATCAACAGCAAATATTGTAATTATCTTAGCTTTGTTAAAATAAAGTCTCAATTCAAATATGAACTCTGGCAAGATATTGACTAATAACCTAATTTATTATAGCTGTTGCCACTCAAACATATATATGTAGCATAAAGAAAAAACAGCTCGTTCTCTCCCAAAGCTGATGATGGTGATAAACGATTGCAGCGGTATTCGATAGGAAGAATAAAAGCTCAGTGCACAGAAGCTCAACCTTCTCTTACAAGCAGTTATGTGAACATCAGACGTCCTGTCCAAGAGGGAAAACGCCCCTATTGAGAATTGCTCTTCATTGCAGTCTTAAAACGTTTGGCCATTTTTTTCCGAATGCGAAGTATTTACACAAGTCTCTGCTTTTATCAGTATTTACAAAACTGCAATGAAATGTCTGCCTTTATCAGTTTTTACCAAATCTTAATTAAATGTCTAACCATTTCCAAAATGGATCAACTGTTTCAATGTTAACAAATTCGCTACTGAATAGCCAAAAATTGAAATCATTAAAACAGACACCATCTTTAAAAATAGAAATTCTTACACATACGTCGTTTTTAATGACTTCAAGAAACATTCATGTCAAATTCGAAGAAAATTGAACAAAGCATTTGGTCGTGACTGCGTAGCAAACAAATTTGTAGATAAAGAAAGCAAATGACGAACGCTCCAGTTAAAGCAGGACCTAGCTTCGCTGGTCCAATAATAATATATACAAATATGTGGCAAAACGTAAAGTAAAAATACAAGAAAAAAATGTACATACATTACACATAAAAGAAATACGATCATTGCATTTTTTAATTTAAAAAATTGCAATTTAAGAACGATGTAAGTTTAATTTTTGTTTTAAGATTTCATCATTAAAAATAATATTTAAAATTTGTAATTTTATTTCTTTAAAATTTACAACCAAAATGTTATTTTATATACTTTATAACTTTTTATTTTATTTTGAAATTTTGGATAACTTTTCTTATTTTAATTTTTTAAATACTTCATATTTTTTTTTAAAAATGCTTGAACTAAAATATTTCTTATCATTAATTTAGAAAATATTTTTAGAATTTGAATTTAAATTTCTCTTTGATTTTTAATGTTAAATTATTTTTAATTTTTTTTATCTTTATAATTTTTAATTAATTTTTTAAAACAAAACCAAAAATGACTGATGAAAAATATTAAAAATACAGGGTGATACTAAAGTCAGGAACGACTCTAAAACTTGATAATTCGAAAAATAATAAAAGATAAAAAGATGCAGTCTGCACCGATTGGATGAAAATTTTTATAACAAAGGCAAAAAGAATGCTTGAATAGTTTTGTTTTCGATTAAAAGATGTCTGGTATGGTTCCACCGCTGATTTCTTAATCGATCCACTTTTTTGAAAGAAGTAATAGGAACATGTTTACTTTCTGTCACTGGTGAATGCTACACAGCATTGTTACAGAACATTCCAAAACTGCAATGCGAAAGGTGCGATGCACACTCACCTTTATGCAAGATGGAGCACTACTGCATATCTCTGCTGCAATGTTACGCTCAACAATTGGAAGGATCGTGTGCTATCAGCCGATTCGCCAAACACGCATGGCCTCCCATATCTCCCGATCTGTCACCTTGTGACTTTTCGCTCTGGGGATTTTCGAAGTCATAAGTGTCGCGACAAACTGCCATCAATGTCAACATCGAAGGATGCCATCCACCAACATGTGTCTGCCTTACCGCAAGCAATGTTGCTAAATGCTGTGAACGGTGTTATGTGTCGTTTGACAGCTGTGCTGCTGAATAACGACCAGATCCATGAACAATTGCAAGCTTACTTGTAAGCGACTTGTCACTTTTAAGCCATCTGTTAGTCAAACAAAGAACTATTCAAACATTATTTTTTTGTTTTCTTCACACACACACACACACAAAATAACCAGCTTGTTTCCCATCCTATTCTGCTTATCTCTTGGTTAAGTTTTACTTGTCTTTCGGATAAATAGGTAAATGTCTAATTCTAAATAATTTTTAAAAAAAATAATGATATAAGAAAATACATAAATATAAATATGAACAGAAAAATATAGCATTTATATAGAATTTTTGGAAAATGTCAAGTTCCTTTTCTTTTGTCCCTTAGAGCGCTCTTTGAATTGCTCACATGGCTATAATGTTTCGCAGTTGTTTATCGCTTTTTATTTTATGATAATTTTTTTCGGATTTTGGCTTCTTTTTTTCTATTTCTTTCGGATATCGTAGATTCTGATGAATTTATGAAGAAGTCATATTTTTGATTTAAGATTTATAATTTGAGACTTTTGATTTTGATTAACACTGCTGTTGATCTTCTTTGTATATGAAATTTTCGTCTGTATTCTTTTCTGAGTTCTTTTGCTGTGATTTTATAATATTTACTGGTTCGATCAATTTTGAATTTTCTGATGTTACTTCTGATGGAATTTTTCCTGTTGCAATTGTGAATTTGGAGGCTTGAAGGTTTGTTGGGCATGAATCTTCTGGACTATTTATTATTTTTGTACTTCTTGCTTGAATTTTATTTTTGTTTGCTGATTCCAGAAAAAGAGCAACTATTAAAATGAATGTTGGCCAAAATAAGAGCGTGAAAAAATAACATTATTCTAATTATAAACCACAGCCATGCGAGTAAGTCAATCTTACAATGTTTTCTTTTTTCCTATTTATCAGTAACTTTAGTTTAAAATGGCGGCCAAAATTATTAAGAGAATTGTTACAACGCTTTCATCTAAATACAAACTTACATTCTGAATTTTTTCTATTACTCGGAGCAAGCAATAATCAATTTTTAACAAAGGTATCACTGTCATTACTTCGTAACACACATCTTACCATGTACTTAAGGAAATGTAATTGTTGTCTTTTGTTTGTTGGATATTTATTGAGTTTATTGGAGATAATTCTTGTCAAAAATCATATTTTCTTGTGTTGTTCACAAAAAGAAAGCCCTTTAATTGTTTGAGATGTATTTTTCCGTTCTCCATGTTCGGCCAAAAGCAGACAATTCATGTTTATATGCATAATTTCTTAAACTACCATGGATAAAATATTCTTAATACTTCCGAGCTTGATTGAACACAATAAAGATCCAATTATCCATTTTAAAAGCTATTTTTTTAAAGATTTTAAAGCTATTAGATCAAAATAGCTAAATGCTTAGAGGGTTAACAATATTTACAGAAGGATTCTAACAATGAGGGTTCTCATTTGACGTTCTCGTATACTTAACAATACGATGCGTTTTATGTTTAGATTTTCAGTACAACGAATGGAATGAGTATTAATTTAAACAGGTTGATTGCTCCGATCGAAGTATTTCGGTATCTTCCGCCAGCGCCGAACGCTCCGATAAGAGTATTTCGGTATCTTCCGCCAGCTCTGAACGCTTCGATAGGAGTATTTCGGTATCTTCCGCCAGCGCTGAACGCTTCGTTTCGGTATCTTTCGCCAGCGCCGAACGCTCCGCTTGGAATGAAGTTGCACTGACAATAATATTACTTCATTACTGACTTTCATCCAGGTAAGTACTAAAAATATCATTGGCAGTCAAATGTTAAACTCTTCCCTTTCACTGATTGGACCCAAAATTTGATATAAATCTACAATTTTGCTCTCAAGGCAGCATACCAAATTTTATTTTTGTAGTTTATTGTGTTTTTGAGTTATCGTGTTCACATACACACCGATAGACAAACAAGCAGACATTCTACCCTAGGACAGATTTAGTTGGTTGAATTACATGCGTGGAAATAAATCAGTAATTGAGAAACAATCTTTGCGAATTTGACAAATGGGAACAGAACACTGACTAAAAACTTTTTCTGTTGAATTTAAATACTCAGGAGCATTACATCATTCACTGTCATTGTAGCCAATTGTAGCCCTCAGCTGTCAGTTTGAGATATCACTGAATATAGAAGATAGTCGAACTGTTGGATTTTCAAGCAAGTGTGGGGGTACACTAAATGAGGCCTAATAGCTAATTTCTGAACTGTTAGAGATAGGCATACACTTTCAATGAAAAAAATAAGTTAAATAACGCAAGGAACAATATTTTAAGTTGTTTGAGAAAATAATCATACTGCTGAAAAGATTTACAAAGTCTAAATTTTTATACAGTTCCTCCTAGTTCTATTAATCATATTTAGTAAAACATTCTTTACACAATAACATTTTAAACAAAAAAAGACAAACTTTTCGGCGATTAAAACTGACTAAGTTATGGAGTTAATTTCATAATTTTAAACCAATCGGTGGCCTTGTAGAACAAACGTTGAGCAATGACTTGAGGCCTGCGCCTTCCTAGAGGTGGCCATGGAAATGGTCTAAAATCGTCTAAAACAACAATATTCAAAGCTGTATAACTTGGACAGTTTTAATCATACTGAGGGAATCTTTTTTTTGTTTTGTTAAAATGTTAGAAGAATATTTTTCTAAATATGGCTAATAGGATATAATATTTTTAATATAATAATAATTAATAATTTTTATATAGTCCCTAATAAGACCAGGAACTATATAAAAATTTAGACTTCGTGATTCTTTCAGCAATATTTTTACATAAAGTAAAATTCTTTTCGTTATTTAATCATTTTTTTCCAACTGGATGTATATGCCTATTTCTTACGGTTCAGAAATTATTTGTTGCGCCACTTTTAGAGAGAATATCCTGTGTATTGAAAGACACAGTCAAACATCACGCACTATTCTCCAAATTTTTCGAAATCCATGGACTTACTGAGATGCAGATTAAGGTTTAAACCATATAGTCCAGTCGAATTGTCACGAAAAATTTCCAAATAAGGAAAAATAAATAAAAACAATGTTATTGCTTCAAGTTGCTGGTCGGACGCACAAAACGTGGCATTATATTTTGCACGCCGGAATTGAACCGGATAAAGGGGTGGAGGGAACTTCGAAACATTGGTTTTTTTGCTTTTAAATGAAAGGTTATTAATCTGAGCGGAAAAGGTTAAATTAGGAATTTATAGAACCTGAAGGAATTCAATCATAACGAAAAACGCTTTCAAGTATAATAATTGAGACAAAACATTAACTTTAAATTAATTTCTCCCAATTATTTTTAAAAGGCGACTATATAGAAGGCATTTGAAATCGTAGAAAATAACTTGATTCCTCGTCACGAATTCGGATTGATAGAAAAGAACTTATAGTCATTTTTCAACGACGTTTTATTCGAAAAAGTAGAATATTTCAAAAAACAATGCAGAAATCGTTCTGAAATGTTAACCACGCATTCCCTACTATATAATGCGTGCTTACGTGGTATTTCAAATATTTCGCTTTAATTTTTAAGAAATTAAAAATGCTTTTCCAAAATTTACGTTTTTCTTAAACTTTCTCATGCCCTAATTAAGCTATCTTAAGGTTCGACGACTCATTTTATAGATCTTTTTACTACCTACAAATTTCTAATTTAAACCTCTCCTCTCAGTTTAAAAGCCTTTTATTTGAACGCAAAAAACGATGTTTCGAATTTCATTCTCCCCTCCGCCATTATCCAATCAGATCTCGGCATGCAAAATATGGTGCTATATTTTGCGTGCCGAACCAACAACTTAAAGCAATAAAATTGCTGTTATGTATTCTTTCCATGTTAAAGTACAATTCAACTGAACTATTAAACAAGTATGTGGCTACTTTAGACGCCGTCACCAAATGGCGCCAAATTCCGCCGGAACAAAAAATTCCAGTTAATGGAGAACAAATTAGGGCCCGTCAGATTGGTTACAGAAAATGAGAAAGTATTTAAACCAAATATTGAAAAAAAAAATTAAATTTATTAGACTGTCTGCTAACCTATGGCGGCTAGTCAGCTCAGAAGCAAGCAGTTCTGCAAAAATTTACGCTTGTACTGGGACGTGTTGTATTGGAAAAACAAGCAGTGTCGGAACTTTCTAATCTGGGAGAAAAAAAATCGCACTGTTTTAGAGAGTTGATTAAGCGAATTTTGACTCTTTCCAGGGCAACCAGCTTAGCAGCCCCGACCCATGTCTCTCTTTCATGCTGATACATATTTTGTCCTCTTTTCACATTTTTATTACTTTATTCTTTGTTTTCTCTCATCATCATGGAAAATAAACAAATAAAAATAAAAACGAAAGTACGAACTTTCAGAATATTTTCAGGGAGTGCTGCAGCTCTAATAGGCGAGCCGCCACTGATATCACTTCTCTCTGAGATCATCACTCAGCGTTCTTCGTATTCTATGCAATTTGTTTAAATCCTAAGGGTAATAGAAGAAACACATATATGTGATAATTTTTAAAAGAAGATTTTGATTCATAAACATAAAATAAACTTTATAATATTTTGTAACAGCAGTACGTTCAATAGCGTGTACTGATCTTATCAATCACTGCTTTTCAACTCAGAAACAAACAGAACTGCAAAAGAAATTTTTCAAAGTTTAAAATACAGCCCCTACGTGAAAATCCAAGGCATGAATATCTCTCGTAAAGATGAGTTCTGTCATGCATTCTGCTTTTTGAGTTATTATAGGTATGTAATCTTTTTTAGACTATTTAATAGTTTTTAAATATTTTATTGTTCTTTGCCAAACTTTTACTATGAAGTTTGTTGAATTTCATTTTCGAATACCGATACATGCTACTCCAAATACCCACCGAAATGACAATTTATGAAAGCGCCGCCTAGGCTTTGAAATGGCTATTTCTAGATACGCTATGTCATTTCGAAATATAATAGGGGTTATTACATACGACTACATGCTTAATATGCTGTTTCAAAAGTCTCTGAGAGGCAGGATTAAAATATTCAACTGGTTCTTATGACTCATTAAGCGAGCTTCAAGTGTCAGATGATTTCCGACTGAAAACTTAAATGTCTTAAAGTACCTTTCTTAACTAATGATATTTGTTATCCAGAATAAAAGAATTAATCTGAATGCAGAATTATAGATAATGTAAGGTGCAAATGATTTCGGATTATGTTGAGACAGTTCAGATTAAATTATTTGAAATAAATATTCAGACCTGTTTATAAAATTACTACCGCTATTTTAGTTCGAACATTTTCTATTTGTAATTTTAAAATGTTCACATTATCTGATACGATTAATTTCATGATTTCATTTTTTATAGCTTGGATTTTTATATCCAGGTTGGTAAAAACAAAATTAGTACAGTAGACGCTCGTTTTTACGACCACGTAGGGAACACTCAAATAGATTGTAAAATAGGAAAATGCCAAAAATGATATAAATACGTACATTATATATGTCCATTTTTATCAAACTGCCTCCTCTTCATAGATGAAGCAGTATTTCAAGATTATTTACTACCATTATGAAATAAACTTATGCATGTACTTTTTAAGTATACAAGAAATAAATGCAAATTTATGCACAAAAAATAATTTTAATACAGATTTTCTCGTCTTTTAAAATTATATTTTTTATCTCAACAGATAAACATTAAATATCGAAAATTTTTAAAAACTTATTAAACTGTTTGTTAACCAGTGGCGGTTCTTCAGTTCAGAAACAAGCAGTGTTGTAAAAATTTTCGCTGTTACTGGGCAGTATTGTATTGGAAAAATAAGCATTGCCGGAACGCTCTAAATGGGTGACAAAAATCGCCCTGTTTTAAGAAGGTTTTTGAAATTTCTTCTTGTTTATTTCTCGCAGTGCCGGAACACCGACCCATCTCCACTACACCCCTGCAACTAGGTTTTCTTACTTGAAGACGTTTGAATAATGTTCTAAACATGCATAAAGCGATCTGCATTTTTATATTAATTTTTCACTCAGTAAAAGCTATGAAAAATGATGTCTTGAAATCTGCAGCGTTAATATTTCCTTACCTCTAATCGTAATGAGATTGATCTCTTGTTATAAAAGTTTTCATCTAAATAATAATTTAGAAATTTATCTAACTACCCTTTTTCCTAGAAACACAACACTAACAAACTCTAACAAAAGAACAGGAATATTTAATAAACCAAACATATTTCTATCGAGACAACTTGAAGCGAAACATAAACCCATAAATAACCTTTGAGAAAAATCGAAGAAATAATTACGAGGAAATGAAGATCGAGAAAACAAAAGAGCATCTTTCTCTTTTAGTTGGCCCCGAGCCAACCAGAGTGGGCGCAATGTCGGTCTGGTACCTGTAAATTCAAAGGAGAAAGGGTTGCTTTTTTCTCCCGATTGATTACTCAGCTGTGCACAGTGAGTGAACTTTACTACTTTTGAGGGCTACCAGCTTTGCAGCCTCGACTTGTATCTATCTTACTTTTTTATTCTTTTTCTGTCTTCTTTTCACGTTTTTTTTTTTACTTCTTTATACATTTTCCTTGAACTTCGCAATCTCAGAATGGGAAATTAAGCAAATAAGAATAAAAACGAAAATACAAGCTTTCAGAATAATTTGAGTGGGTGCTGCAGCATTGCAGCCCTAATCGATTAGCTGTCACTGATATCACTTCTCTCTGAAATTGACACTCAGCATTTTTCATATTCAATGAAATCTTTTAAATTCCTAAGGGTAACAGAAGAAACACTTTTTTGTAATAATTTTTAAAAGAAGATTTTGATTCATAAAAAAATAAACTTTATAATTTTGCTGACAGTAGTACATTCATTAACGTTTAGTGGTCTTATCAGTGGCTGCTTTTCAACTCAGAAACAAACAGAACAATAAAAGAAATTTTTCAAAGTTTGAAATACAACCTGTAAGTTAAAGACTGCTAATGTCCCTTATTTCGTTTCTTTTATTTAGTTTTTCTAAAACGTGAAGCTCCCTCGTAAAGAAAAGTTCCACAATACGTTCTGTTTTTCTCGGTTATTATTTGTTTTTAATTCTTTTTACACTATTTAAAGACTTGTAAAACATTTTACTGTCCCTTGCCAACTTTTGCGATAAAGTTTGTTGGATTTCTGTTTTTGAATACTGATACATGCTACTAGAAATACCAACCGATATGACAATTTAAGAAGGCGCCTCCTAGGCTTTGAAACCGCCATTTCTAGATACACTATGTCGTTTCGAAATATACTACGTGTTGTTACATACGAATACATACGTAATTTGTTGTTTGAAAAGTCACGGTGAAGCAGAATGAAAATATTCAATTATGTGTCATTAAGCGAGGTGAAATAGTTACATGATTTCTGACCAAACACTTAAATGCCTTTAAGTATAGACGTGCGAGAAAAGAAAAAAATAAAGGAGCCACCCAGTATTATTCTGCGCTCTTTCATTGTACACTGAAAAGAAAAGTACCGATCTTCAGGAAATAACGTATACTAAAAGATTCTATGGTTAAAAACTTCTAAGTGGAAATCTAAATATTTAAAATTGCACTAACTTCAAAATTTTCAATAGCAGTACCCAATTTTGATGTCAGAAATAAATTTATCATAAATAAATACCCCATAAAATAAATTTTGGTTAATATGCCATGAGTAGATGGAAGATATTCGACATTTTGTGCTCTAAATATAAAAGGGGTTGTCTCCACATTAAGAAGAGAAGTTCTCTGCTTACATTTAAATGTCAGTAGTAGCATTATAAACTATTTCGCACTTTAAATGTTATTTTAAAAGTAATGATCTACAATTTAAATCGATAAAACTTGATGCTTAAAAAAATTCTGTAGAGCAAACCTTTTCTACAAAAATATTTATTTTGTCCTGCAAAAATCATTATATCCGCGAACTCAAGAAATTTAATTAATTACAAATCAAGCGAAATTTCGGCGCTTTTTTTTATTACTTCAGAAACTATTATAGAACAAAAATGATTTTTACACCATCTGAATGTTTAAAAATTATTTCTTCAATGATATCAATTAAGTTTTTAACAATTTTTTCACTAATTTTAACAAATTTTTCAATATAATTTTAAGTATAATTTACAACAATACTTTTCATTATTGTAATGAGAGTCAAACCTTTTTCATTGTTTAAACAAACATTTCATTGCAGGTTTCTCTTCCATTGTTGAAAGCTAAGGTTCCTAATGGATTTTGCTTTCTTTTTTATGAATTTATATCTTCTCTGAAAGAGTAAGTGTATTAAAAATTACCCAGTTACTTAAACGATTATGTAGCTTAATGAAAACACACTCCGTCGAATTTTCAAAGGTTGTTATTGGACAATAAAAATAATTATCAAGTTATATTTTAATACTCGGAGCTCCGTACCACACCACAACAGACGGTTATTCAGACGAACGCCCTCTAGCTAACACCTCCGACAACTGTTTCAAGCTCGCTCTTATCTATCAGTTCTTATCACAGTTTTCGGATCATGTGATCACTTGGGCGGTGACGAGACATGACGGAGTTGAGATGCTGCTTATCCACAATTATGGTTGCTATATTTTAGTTATTTCATCAGCATGTTCTAATCCAACTATCATGCTGCCGACATACAATGCGTCGTACCATTTAATTGTTGAAAAAAATTGCATATTTTGTATGATTAATAAGAAAGTGAAGTTGGTGTCGACAGCGTACGGTTTCAGTTATATTAGCGTCCTGTTTTCAAGAACATGAAGGCTATTTTGGGATGGACCTCGAAATTTTGGACGGATGACGAGGACCATACCTGAGCTAGCATCCCCCTCCAAACTTCCGCAATACAATCAGAATTATATTAATCGAAGGTGCAAATGATTTCGAATAATGTTGAAACATTTCAGATTCAAAAATTTAATATCAGATATTCAGATGTGTTTATAGAATTGCTACCACTATTTTAATTTGAAGATTTTCTATTTAATATTTTGAAATATTTCTCTTTAAGGGTTGGGTAAAATGTGTAATTATTTCTTTAATTTTTTGCTTGGATTTTATATCCGAGCTGGTAAAAACAAATGCGAATTAGTATTGTCATTTAAAACGGATGAGCTATCAAAACCTGAAAGCTAAAAGTTCTAAGATTGGATTATTATTCTGAATGTCCGATAAAGGGATGACGGTTACTGCAAAAAATATAAATATGAGATCATAATAATAAGGTAAAACTTAAGTTTACGGGTTATCCCGGTATGGAAAAAGAAAACGAATTTGATGAATCTTCAAGTATTAAAACTCCTCGAGGCTGAAAATCGCATTTTTGAAATAATGTCTGTAAACGCGATAACTCTGAAATAGGATATAGACTGGTGAAATTTAATAAGTGGTATTTCACACAGATTTTTATCAAATCTTGGAAGAAATGTGTCTGTTTATCCGCCCGTGTCCATGCGAACCAGAAGACTCAAAATCTCAAAGAGTTAAATCAGTGAAACTTAGCATATGATCTAGAAATTTTCACACCTGAGCAAATTTCTGTTCCAGCACCCCCTACTGTAATTCTGCCCCTCAAAAAAATAAATAAAATTGAAATTAATCCTCTGAGTGGTTAACTATTTTGATGCACTAGCTTCCAAGTCTTGAAAATTTGCTTTTAAATTGAATAATTTGACCTTCATTGCATTTAGTCAAGTTTCCAAAATCTTAAGAGTATTTTATACATGGTAGTTTAAGAAATTATACACATGGGCATGAATATCTGCTTCTGAACTCAATATGAGAAACGGAAAAATACGTGTGAAACCCTTAGAGAGCTAAAGAGTAATATACAATTAAAATCCCATTTACTAAATACTTTTTGAAAATTAAACGTAAATTTTTATTCTCTTTATTTACATCGAAAGTTTTAAAATGTTTTCTAAAACATATTAATAAAAAATCTTTAATTTAAAAAAATTATTTCTGCAAAAAATTTACACAGATTTTTTCAATTTTTTACAAAAAATTTTAAATTTAAATCCTATAAAAAAGCAAGCTCGGTTCTAACGGGTGTGCAAAGCACGCATGGCATACATAAAGGCGGCCGCCCTCGACCAAAAGCAGGCTCGCTGCAATTAAATTAGGTTATAAACATTTTTAAATATGATGTTTGAAGATTTGTCTCCAGAGATATAACAACTAAAGTTGCAGCAAATTCTTTACAGTGCAACTTTTCCACTTTCAAGTTCATTTGTTCTATTTTAATATCTTAACAGATGTTAATGTAATATCTCCTAAGTACACAATAATAAGTTCGTCATACTCCTCAATAAAAATTCCAATTTCCTAAATCCATTTAGATCTAAAGCGGCCTTTTACAAATATATAAATGATGCTACAGCTTTGACCATTAATCATGATACTAACATAGAATTTCCCTTCAAAAAGCACAGAAAGAAAGTTCGTATTTTCGATTCTGAATGCACATCGAAGGTCCAAATTTTTTATTTAAAGTTGAATTTTACTTAAAAATTGTGGATACTGCTTTAAATTTCATTCTAAAGGTGTTTAACTCCTTAAACGAATATAACACATTATTTAAACTTCTAACTGGATTTAAGAATGTGTCCGAAGCTGATTTGAAAAACTGATGACTTTTGATATTTCTTACCAAATTTCTTATTAAATATCTAAGGATGTTGAGAGTGATGACTTATATAATGAATTATTGATGTACAAAATCATTAATGATGAAATTATTGATATTTAATAATTTGTAATTTATTACAGCAAACAATTTTTTCGTTTTCTAATATTTCTGCAGTCGTAAGAATATATTTAACCCTGCCATTCACAGTCGCAACAGGCTAAAGAAAGTTCTTTAAATACAAACAATTAAATCTTAAGATCGTCGATGTGCCAAGAGGGATTGAGTAATTTAGGTTTAATTGCAACAGAGAAAAATTTGTCGGAAGAAATTAACATAGGTCGAATTATTGACGACCTTGAAAGTAAGAAAGCAAGGGAAAGGCAATTTAATTTAATATTTTATTTAGGGGTTAATTATAAAGCAGGTAATTTACTAATAAATGCTTAATGAATATATTCTACTATGCCGGGGAGAGCCGTCAAATTTGGACCCACTGGACATTTTTTAATCTACAGTAATGGAGAAATAATTTTAATGAAAAACAGGTAGTAGATTTTTTTAGTTTATTTATCTTCAAAACAGTGTGACTTATATAATGAATTAATAATGTACAATCTCGGAAAAAAGCCCAGCATTATTCCTCCTCTGATCTTTGCTTCTTAAAACTAAAAATACCGTTTTACAGGAAATAACGTATACTGAAATATTCTAAGGTTGAAACTCTCTCAAGGAGACATCTACATATTTAAAATGGCTTCACAATTCTCAATGGCAAAACCCTTTTTTGGTGCCACAAATAAATTTCTCATGAAAAAATACCCCAGGATATTAATTTTGGTTAATAAGTAATGATGTACATTTTACAATCGTAAAACTTGATGCGTAAATCAATTAATATTATACCACTTTAACTTATAACGTTTTAATAATCTATATATTAATACGTGAATAAAGTCGTTGTACCCCTTTTTAACCACATTGCGCGCACGGAGGAGTGTGATATTTGGCATAGTTAAAGTTCATATGGAGAATGAGTGCAGAAAGATAAAGTTTACGTATAATATGTGTTACAAATACATTAAATTAAATTAAATTAAACAGTCATTGTTTACGTTCATACACTGTAAAAATTAGCGGAGTGGATGATTTTTAATTGATTTAACCCCCGTAGTGAAATCCACTCCAAGAGGGAGTTTATTTAGATTATTTATTAAAAAACTTTTCGGAGTGAAATACAAAACGCGGATGATTTAAATCTGTTAGTGTCAAACACATATTAGTCTGTGGTCAAACAGTCACACAGAGTAGAGATTGTCTCTAAGGAATTTACATATAGTATGTATTACTAATACATTAATTTAAATAAAATAAAACATTCATTGTTTACGTTCTTACTGGATGTCAAACACATAAAAGTCTGTGGTCAACCAGTCGCACTGAATAGAAATTATCGCTAAAGAATTTATATATAATATGTATTACAAATACATTAAACTAAATGAAATAAAACATGCGTTGTTTACTTTGTACATACATTGTATATTTTGTCTAATAGATATCAATATATAGATTGCTCAATATACATCTGTTGTAAAAGGAAAATTGTGTAGCAGCAATGTGAATTGACTTACTCTCGCCTATTTATTATTGGTGGTTTCAAAAAAATGAGTACATTTTATTATTTAAATTAAACCCTGTCTAATCTTGGTTTCAGTAATTTCATTACATGTTTTTTTACATTCAGGTATTCGCACCTGCTTCTACTATGCCTCGACATAGAAAACTGACGGGTCGGAGTGAAAGACAAAAAAGGGATATATTCGCTTGCACACAATAATAGGCCAAATGCAATTTTAAATAATGTGAATAGTATACAAAATGATGAAATTATTTTGAGAGATACATTTAAATGCGCATGAATATCGTTCCAAGAACTTTAAATACTTTTGATTGTTGATTGATGGATTTACAATGCAGGTTTTGCAATGCAAAACATTTCGAATCTGAAGTCACTTTAGGTGAAAGGACTGCATTCACTTCATGTTGTCATAAGGGGAAAGCAATATTACCAGCCTTAAATCAAAATGAATATTTTAAATCATTGTATGATGGACTTACTTCAAATGAACCTTCAATAAAAAGAAAGTCAAAAAATTATTTTGAAAACATTCGTAAATACAATTCATCATTTGCTATGGTTATCTCAGAAGCTATAATTTCGGATAAAGTTACGAATGGTGTGTATCATTTCAAAATACATGATGTTTTTTATCACAGATCAGGTCCAATGACTGCTGGATATGGTCGCTCACCATGTTATGCGCAATTATATATTTATGATGTTGACACTGCTGCTGTCAATTATAGATTACGTGAACACTTTAATCAAACATGCAATAACAATATAATACGCGAAATCTCTCTTGAATTGGAACGTATTAATCCTTTCGCTCGGTCATTCGTTGCAATGCAAGATCATTGTCAGAGAGTTGAATTTGCATGCTCATGAAAGTAAACCGTGATTTAGATCTACGCCGTTACAATGATGCAGTTCAAACTGATGTAGCAGTAATATTTAGTACAGTTGATGGTAAGCCACCTTTTGAGCGAAATATGATTTCATTTTCAAAAGTTAATGGTACCATTAAAAATATCTCTGTTTTGGATTCATCATTAGACCCTTTAGCGTATCCATTACTTTTTCCAAATGGTGATACTGGGTGGCATATCAATATTTCTCATAATGTACCAACTACATCCAATTCAAGAGCGCCCAGAAATAAATTAATCATGCTTCAGTATGCAGTCTATCGACTTGCAATTAGAGAAGATTTTAGAATGTTGCACCATTCACAGAAACTAATTCTGCAGTGGATAGTTGATATGTATATGAGAATAAAGGACACAAGGTTACATTTCATTCAACACAATCAAACATGTCTTAGGTCTGAGGTTTACAACAATTTAACAGATTATTTAGAATCGAACCCCAATGCAAGTAATGTTGGTCGTAGAGTAATTTTACCATCTTCATTCAATGGATCTCCAAGAAATATGTATCAGAATTATGTAGATGCAATGTCAAATGTACAACATTTCGGAAAGCCTTCTTTGTTTATTACTATAACTTGCAATCCACGTTGGTCTGAAATAGTTAGCAATATTGGTGTAGGTGAGCCAGCTAATTTTCGACCTGATATTGTTGTGCGTGTATTCAAGTCCAAACTGAAAGCATTAATTGAGGGCCTTACACTAAAAAATATCTTCGGTAAAGTTGAACCACTCATTTATACAATTGAGTTTCAAAAGAGAGGATTGCCTCATGCTCACATTTTATTCTCTTTAAATGAGCAAGATAAAATTGTTAACATTCGGTTACCACATAACGGAGATTCCTAACATTCAAACACATCCTATATTACATGAATATGTTGTAAAACACATGTTGCTTGGTCCATGTGGTATACTTAAACCAAATTCTGTATGTATGAGAGATGGAAAATGCACAAAAGATTATCCAAAACGATTTAATGAATTTGCATGTGAATCATTAAATGGATATCCAATATACAGAAGACGTGATGCTGAAGTTCGCCGTAATTGCCTTGACAATCGTTATGTTGTACCATACAATCCATATTTATTTGCCAAATTTAATTGCCATATAAATGTTGAAGTATGCACTACAGATAAAAGTGTTAAATGCATTTATAAATATGTGTATAAAGTTCTATAGCAGTGAATCTGTTGAATTAGGTTCAGAGAGAAATTAACAAGGTCAAGAAATACAAATTTATGAAGTTAAAATTTTTTAAATTGGTCGTTATGTCGGATCAACTGAAGCTGTATGGCGCATCTATGAATCACCAATGCATTTCCAGTCACATGTTATCATCAGACTTGATATTCATTTACCGCGTAGACAGAATGTTTACTTTCGAGAGGGACAAGAACGTCAAGCAATTGAAAATGCAAGACAAACAAAATTATTAACATTTTTTAATTGAATCGATCAGCACGTGAATATAAGTGTTTTGAAGTTCCTCTGCATTATGTATGGGAAGATTCCCGAAAAAAATGGAAGAAGAGAAGCCGTGGAGGCGATAAAATCATTGCACGCATGTATGTAGTATCACCAAAAGACATCGAACTTTTCCATTTATGATTGCTTTTGCTACATGTCTGTGGTCCAAAATCATTTGAGGATGTTAGAACATACAATAGAATTATACACACTTCTTTTGTTGAAGCGTGCCATGCTCGCGGCATCGCTTCAGATGATAATGCATGGCGCGAATGTTTAAATGAAGCAAAATAATTACATTCACCAAAAAGAATGCGAAATTTAATTGGGTACATTTCTGCATTAAATGTGCCAGCCAATGCATTGTGCTTATGGAATGAATTTAAAGTATATCTTAGTGAAGATTTTTTGAGAGTTTACAATGAAGAAGCGTCCTTTAATAGAGCTCTATTAGAAATTGAAGATATTTTGTATGTTCATGTATGTTTGTTGAATTTCTGTTTTTGAATACCGATACATGGTACTCCAAATACCCACAGAAATGATATTTTATGAAAGCGCCGCCTAGGTTTTGAAACGGCCATTTCTAGATTCAGTTTGTCGTTTCAGAATATACTATGTGTTGTTAAATACGACTACGTGCGTAATATGCTGTTTAAAAAATCACTGAGAGATAGGATTAAAATATTCGATTGGTTCTTATGACACTTTAACGAGCTGAAAAAGTCAGATCATTTCCGACTGAACACTTAAATGTCTTTACCTTTCTCAACTCTTTATATTTGTTAGCCAGAATACGGAATTACAGTTGATGCAAGGTGCAAAAGTTTTCGAATATGTTCAAACATTTCAAATATTTAAGATGTGTTTATGGAATTGCTACCACCACACAGAAGGAGATACAGAGGTCTCACTCCCATAGACACTAATGGCAAATTTTTAACATTGCATTTCACATAGAGAGTACGCCACCAATGTGGGATAGTGGGAACTAATCGGACTACGTCACTGTGACGCGAGAGTTTCCCTATCGTCATGACAACGATGCAAACAGTTATTTCAATCCCTATCGTCATGACAACGACGTAAACAGTTATTTCAATTCCTATAGTCATTATTTTTATTGAATTTTTAACGTTTTTCGACGATTTTTAAATATAAGAATAGCCGATTTCTTTTGATGCATTGTTAATTTTACAGCCTAATAACTAATTAATGTTAATTAATTAGTTTTTAATTAATTAGTTTGTAATCTGTTAATATAATTCTGAAATAACGTTTTGCCCACTAATTTGAATCTCACTCTTTGTAGAGTACCAATAATTTAAAACACATGGATATATAATTTAAGAAGTATTACGTTTATTTGAAATAAAATTATATTTCTTCTTTTTCAAGAAAACCAGAAAATAATTTGCCTCTTTGTAGAGTACCAATAATTTAAAACATGTGGATATATAATTTAAGAAGTATAAAGTATTTTTAAAATAAAATTATATTTATTCTTTTTCAAGAAAAGTTCTTTCAAATCAAAAATTTTTAAAAACTCCCCAGGTGATTATTTCTTGTTGATTAAGTCAATATTATATCTTTTTCAGATTATAATTAGTTTTCATAACTTCACATTCATTCTTATTATAGATAAAAAAATTATAGAATCTAATTTTAATACAGAAAAATCATTTGTAAAGTTCATTTTTATGAATTTTTGTAACCCTCAGAGAAAAATAAATAATGCTATTTACCTTTGCATCAAATTGTTATAATAAATGTCAAAGACACAAAATAATATCAAACTAATTTATTGAGCACACATAATAAGTTACTGTAACGATCCCATTGGACGATTGCAGCGCCACCTCCCTTGCTGAGTATATTTGCCATGATATTCATCAGTTGGACGATGGACATTACCCTGTGTGGGATTGAGTTATTCCCCCCATTTGTAACATTAATTATAACTATTTTTATTTACTGTAAATATTAATTTTGTGTAATGTGAAGTGTCTTTTGTGTAGTGACTGTTTATTTGTTAATTAAAAAATAGTTTAAAAGTAACTTTGTTTTCCCCAAATTAATTTTGTCTTTGTTTATTTAATTTTTTTTCATAAAATTATTTTCTTTTAGAGCTAGCCGAAATTTTTAAATAGTTGCTACATAAAAATTGGCGCCCAAACGTCGCGCGGCCTTCGAATTTAAAAATGAATAACTTTTAATGTCCACGGTCCAACTCATTTTTATTTTGCAGCTCTGTGTGAGTTATTTTGAATTAATTTGTGTGAAAGAAAATTTCTTGCTCTGTGTGAGCTTATGAGGATACTTCTACCATCCTGGTAAGTATTGGAAAATACCATTGAAAGAATCTGCAACCTCGCAGTCAGTACAAATATTCAGAATTTCATAATATAACAGAAATCAGATGTCCTATCCAGTGACAAGTTATTAGTAATGAAAATTAACGTTAACAAAACATTAAGTTAAATTTTGATATTGCATTTAATTGAAAGTTGAACTTGAATATTGTCACGTAGATTTTAGAAATGATGACGATTTAGAGAGACAGGCTTTTATTTAGAGCACAGCAAGCGTTCAGATAATTGAACTGCCGTCAGCTTGACAGCAGTTCCTTATATACATTTTAAGAAATGAATAGTCCAATAGAACATATCCAAGAACATAAATTTACATAAGAATAATTTGCATATTTCAGAGAGTTAACATAAAATGTACGAAACATCTTCAATGTCCAAATAATACAAAAGTCATCACTTGGATTCGAACTCGCGATCTGTTGATTGGTAGTCGAAGACGTATCCTCTAGACCACCGCGTCACATTTCAGTTTACTTAGAATGTTACATGTGAAAATGAATAGAATGTGAAAATGTTTGAACTTCAAACGTTGTTTAAATCTTAACATCTTTCAGACTCAATGAAAAAAGTATTTTTGGAACGAAGTTATTAAAATATTTGTGTATGCATCAATATACTCTTGGTTATTCCTGGTATTCAAAATGAATCGTATGATAAGAATTCATATTATTAAGTGTTTATTTAATTTCTGTAGTTCATTCTGAACATTTAAGTTTTTTTTTATTTAGCGCAATAATTGCAAAGGTTATTATTTTGTGCTCATTTTCATATTATATTTTGTGAAAAAACATTTTTATATATCGCAGTCTAATTTGGCAATAATCCTATTGCATATATTGTTCCCAGTGTGTGTTTCAATCGTCAAAAATTATACTTTCGCTTTGAGAGAGAGAAAACTGCTGATCAACGCATAACGCTGTTGCGTATGTCCTTGAAAAAGTATCTTCAGTTTAATTCTCATAAATTTCCTCAACAGATTATTTTTTTTTCTCTCTTCAAATGATCAAGCTCTAGCAAATGTTTATAGAGTTAGAGCTGAAAGGAAGTGATTCGCATTGAATGTATAATATATTTTATTCTGAAAGTGATGGTGAGATTTTTCAATCCAGTCAGATGATGAGATCATAGCTTATTTATTCTTTTGAACGAAAGGCATATTTTATTACTAACTTCCTGCTGTTTTGAAATAATGAAAAATATATCATAATGTGAAAGAATATTTGTGGTTTCAAAATAGGATTGCTTTTCATTTCAGAAGAGTATTTTCTTGGTTTGAAAGATAAATAATAATTTATTAATTACTCTTGGTAAATGAAATATATCATTAATGCTGTCAAATAAAGTTGCATATAATTTTTAATTGAAATACTAACTTTTATAACAATTTTTCTTAAAATTTTGAATTTGATTATTGTGTTTTATTGTCAAATTTGCACTTCTTATAAATTTAGTTTTACTAAAATTAATGTTGCCACAGGGTGAATATTAAAATTTAATATTTTAGATATATTGTGTTAAAATTGATTATTGTATGTTTTCAAAATATCCAAATTTAAATTAGGTTTTTCTCCAAAACATAAGACTTGTGTCATCGAACATTTATTAGAATTTAGGACTTTAAAAAAAAACCCTTTTAAAATGGCCTATTTGGGAACAGGAAGAAAGCACGATTTGATTAATCTAGCAACCGAACTGAGATTGCAGGTAACGGAGGGTCTAAAAGTGGTAGAACTAAAGCAACTGATTACGAGTGCGGAGTCTTACGACGAAGAATTTACAAAGAATTTATTCAAATCGATTATTGATGAACGAATGGCTGTAGCAGCTGAAAAGGAAGCCGAACGCTTGGCTGTAGCTGCTGAAAAGGAAGCTGAACGTCAATTCGAACTTGAAAAGTCAAGAATCGAAGCAGGAGTTTCTAGAAATATGACTCATGCCAATTCTTCTCAAGAAGTAACTGATCAGGCTAAATCTGACCTCAGTCGAATTCTTCCAAAATTCAACCCAAAAGAAGAACGAAATCGGACTTTATCTTACCATGTTTGAGCGACAGTTAAAATTTGTTAACATACCGGAAACCAACTGGATCCCATACCTAATCGGATCCTTACCATCTGAAATAAATCAAATGATTGTGAAGGAAAATGAAGAAGATTCTAAAGACTATGCCAAAGTCAAAGAAATGCTTCTGAAAAGATATCGGCTCACCCGGGGCCGTGCGCAAAAAGTAAACAAACAGCTCTCTTCAGGCCATAACATTGGATTCGTGACGTCACAGTCTAAAGCCTCTCCGTAGCTGCGTTGTTGATGTAGGGAACGTTCATTCCCAAGCGGAAACACAACAGAAGTACAAGATTTTCGGCAGTTACTCATTACTGAATGAGTTTTTAATATTGACGATCAATTAATATAAATAGTTGGTGAAAATAGCACATGCAGAAAAACTTACATTTCATAAAAAAGCTTTGACTCAATTTTCAATCGCAAGAAGATCAGTTCAAAGCATGAATTTTGATTCAGTGTTTTGAGAAAAAGTGTGAGAAACCGATAAACTTTTTAATTTCATTTTCATAAATTTCTAATTAAGTTGTAATGTTAGAAACAGCTTTCCTCATCACCTTGGAGGTACTGTTTCAGGATGCACTACCCCTTTTCAAAAATGTTATGAGAAGGCGGGTTCCCCAATAGGTCTATTTCCTTCAACTACAAAAGGATTAATATCCTAAAGTTGATAATTTTCGTTTCAAATTTTTAGCTCTAAGCTGGTCATTCTTAATTTTAGTATAATTATTTAAAAATATATTTGCTGAAATGGAAATACATTGCTTTACAATTAGGACAAAATTATTTTTACAATCACATGAAACTTCAGGAACAGAATTTAGCAATTCCATTTTTTCAAAAACCAGATGTTCCAACAGCTGTTAGAAACTGTTAACAGTTAGGGAAAAAATGCAAATAAGCCTTTTTTGTTAACGAAAAAAATTAAATGAAAATAGTGAGGATTCATTCCTGAGATTTTATATAATTTTTGAATAATTTCGCTCATTGACATAAAGAGGAGTTTCGATTTATTTCCATAATAATTTGTATAATTTTTAACAGACACATAATAATGTATTGTTAGGAAAACTGAAGTTTCGTTCATGTAACATGCAAATAATGATAGCAAAATTCATTTTCAGGAATTAAATAGTTAAAACAGATGCAGCACTTGAAAGTAATTTTACATTCATACAAGTAGTTAGCTACACAACAGGACATACATTAAAAATGGGGTGGGGGTTAAAGGTGTCCGCCAGTATCTGTTGGATTAGAATTTATGAATTAAAAAAACTTGAAACATGATTCCAATGCTGAATTATAGTGGGGATTCATCCTCGAGCAAGTGCTTCAAGAAATATTACTCTTGGGTAAAAAAAGGTATAAAGAATTGTTAATGGCATTTGAATTTAGTGTTGAAACAAGTTTAAAACAGAAGTGTTTAGAATTTACTTGAAGATTACTTATTCTAAAAATGAGAATTATATTGAACAAATACATTTCATCTGAAAAAGTTGGAAGCCAGGAGCTATATACAGTAAGATTGAAAATTCACGAGTACGTTAGTAAGGACTATGTTTGTTTTGTTGTCGTGTTTGAACTCGCTAATATTAAACATATTTCACGAGTAGAGTTTTATAACAAAGTTAAGCTTCAAACACAAGCGCTTAGAATTGTAATGAAGAATTGAAGCAAATAATGTTAACTTTAATACAAAAATAACTTAAAATGAAAGTCTCATGTATGACAGTAAAAAAAAGAACTTTTCATGAAAGGAACAACATAAATTTAGAACGAACACATTCACTCGAGAAAGGCGATATCACTTATTATTTTCTTTCGAAAGCAAATGCATTTCACAATTCAAGTTCTATATGTTAACACAAGAGGTGAATCTTATTTGAAAGACAATTTAAAAGAGGAATGTTTGGAAAGTTTTTAACTTCACCTTACTCAAAATAAAGACGACATTTTGGAAAAAAGACCCTTTCATTTAGGTTATTTCACAAACGAGCAAGGAAAACTGAAGATAACAATATTATTGTTGTCATATTAATCATATTTCACGACAACAGTTTTATATTTTAATCATTACCAGTGCACTAACGAAGTTAAGTTTCGAACACAAGTGCTTTAATTCATAAAAAAAAATGAGTATTAACTGAATATTATTAACCAAAATAAGTCTTTTTCATGACGATTTGGATATAGTGCAAATACCTAACTAAGACGATAGTAAATTTAGAACGACCGCATTGAACTTGAGAATTGAGGCAATTATCTGTATATAAATGAAATACTATATGGAAGTGAAACACATTCTTTCTAAAATTTTTGGTATTAACAATGCATTTAGGGAGAAAGGAACAATATATGTGAACTATATGTTTTTTTGAAAATATATTTTAGTTAGCTTTTACAGATATTTACAAAAATCAACATTGCTATTCATTAGGCTCATTTAGGCATGTTTTATACTAAGCTTTTGCATTGATAGTGCAACAAATTGTTTGATCGTGTATAATATTTACAGTGCAATTTAAGCTATCCAAAATGTGTATTGTTGTAAAGAAACTAAGAATTTATCTATAAATTAGCTTAACTAAAGTCTATTTATTTTACCATTTATGAAGTTTGTCAAAACAAAGACACATTTTAAACATGTCGGAATGAATTTGTAGACATTTTTATGGGTAGGTACTTCAAAAATAATGTAACTAGGGTCTATAGAATTCAACCGTGCAAGAATTTCTAATACTTAGTAATATAACATTGTCAAGAAATGTTGTTAAATTAGCATAACTAAAGTACGCTTATATATAAATAACAGACTACATGTTACAATTTATAGTTATAGATGCAGAAAATTGAACTGCTTATTACATTTATGAATAGACAAACCGCACATATATATAACTATTTCTAAATGCAAACCTATATATATATTGCTACTTCTAAATTAACCCTGAATATGAAGAAAATATAACATTTGGAGTATTCCAAGTAGGTAATTAAAAATAATGTGACTATTCATTGGGCTGAAACAATTGCTTCAATAGACTTTTTTAAATATAGACTTATAAAGACATAATTGATATGCAAATTAGCTTATATATAGGATGCAGATCAGGAAGTTAAGTCCATTTATATATAAATTAGAGAGTACATGTAACCTTTATGAAAGACAATCACATGAAAAAAAAAAAATTTTATATAAAGAAAACTTTACTGCTTCTTAACAAACATAATATTTTAAGCTAGCAAAACATGGCTATATTTATATATTGATTTTATTGCACAAAATGTATATGTGAATAAGTTTATTCATCTATAACATAACTAACACTAATTTGTACCCATAATTCTATACTAAAATTCTAAAGAAACAAATGAAATTTTTTGGCTATAGTATTCAGACATGCATAAATGATTGACAAAAATATTACTATGAAATAAATGATAATGTAGAGATACTAAAATTAAAGCCTCAAAACAGACTTCTCACCACGTGAGTTAAATAAGACAAAATTATTCCAAATGTGCAATTTATGCAATCAAAGTTAACATCAAGGAATATTTTTTCTATAAAACTAACATAAATGCCAAAAACTTACTTCAATATTAGTTAATCCATTAAAATCCAGCGAAATCCTTCGAAAAACACACACTCTTCCTAGACAAGCAACACAGAAATGAGGCTTTAGAATGTGACGTCAGAATCGTTTGAATTCCTCAGTGTTAAGGCCTGTAGAGGACTACTGCGCAAGTCTTTTGCGCACGGCCTCGGCTCACCGCTGATAGGTTCCGACAATTGTTTGTACAACATCGAAAAAGTGCAGAAATTACATGGAAAGATTACACTTTTGAATTAAAATCCTATTTTGAAGGATGGACCACAGAATTGAACATTTCTACTTTTGAAGAATTAAAAGAATTGATAATCGCAGATCAAATTAAAAGGAGAACCCCTCCAGAGTTTAAAGAACATTTCGTAGATTATTGGTCAGAACTAAACAAACCATTTGAACTCGCTGAAAAGCTTGATGCTTATGAAACTGTGAAATTAGGCATGAAGAAACATGTTTCTGCCATTGTGAAGAAACCCTTCTTCAAAGAAAATGTTGTCTTTCACCCTGAAAGAAAATGCAAAACTTCCCATCCTCGTGAAGTTAATCAGCCAAGATCGAACGATTTCAATAAATCTATCAGTTCTAGACCAGAAAGAAAATCTTCAATACGACGTTATGGTTGCGGTTATCCTGGTTTTATCCAATCAAAGTGCCCTAAATGCACAAAACCCAAAGAAGAACTTAAAACTGTTGTTCAAAGTATTAAACTTTATGCAGCTGAATCACCCGATTCTCCATCTAGTTCTATCTGCCTAACTGTGTGTGGAAGAGATGCAGCCTTTTGCGCTGACACTGGAGCTTCCAATCCATTGCAGGAGAGGAATTTTTTAAACTGTTGCGAGATCATAAATTCAGATTTTATAAGAGAGACATTACGATGGTCCTTGCAGATGGGAAAGAAAGAAATGTTGAAGCCTTGACGACTACTGTAAATCTCAATGTAGAAGGAAAAATAGTTCGTGTGAAGTTTATCGCCTTGCCTGAAGCAAAGGGAAATCGAACTCTTCTTGGCACAGATTTCTTGTAAGCTGCTGAAATTGTACTTAATATCCAGAATGGTACTTGGCATTTCAGTGAAAATCCCCATAAGCAGTTCTCTTTTTACAAGAACCCATCTGACGTTAAGGAAAATCTACCTACGATATCTTCTCACAAAGTAACCTCTCCAGAGACGATTCCTGTCGCATTACCAGAAACATCTGTTCCTGTGATATTGAGAGAAGATGAAGGGAAACATTTGACGAGTAAACAACTTGACAAATTTAACTCGCTGTTAAAAGAATTTGAGACATGCTTTCATCCAGGGGGAGACCCTACCCCTTTTATTGAGCATCGTATACAAACTGGAAACAATTTACCTGTTTCTGAGCCTCCATATCGAATGACCCCTGCAAAGAAGGATCTGTTAAAAAAGGAGATAGAATCTTTACTAGCTGAAGGTATCATTGAGGAATGCGAGAGCCCTTACGCAAGTCCTGTTGTGTTGGTTCCAAAACCAAATGGATCTATCCGATTGTGCATCGACCATAGAAAGTTGAACGCTACAACGATTCCCGACACCTACCCCTTACCAAGAATGGATGATTTATTAAATGAGGCTAAATCGACAAAGTTTATGTCTACAATAGATTTGAAAGCGGGCTATCATCAAGTAAAAGTTTATGAAGCAGACCAAGAAAAAACTGCTTTTATCTGTCCTTTTGGCACCTATAAGTTCTTGCGGATGCCTTTTGGGTTGCGAAATGCTCCTGCAACATTTCAACGCCTCATAGACAAGTTCAGATCTGGACTAAAGGATGTTTCTGCTCTTTCATATCTTGATGACATCATTGTTTTATCTGAAAACTTTGATAAACATTTAGCGGATTTAAGACAAGTATTTGAAAGACTATCTTTGTTTAAACTCACTGCCAATCGAAATAAATGAAATTTTGCTTGCAACAGAGTGAAGTATCTAGGACATTACATTACTGAACAAGGAATTGAAGTAGATGCTGACAAAGTATCATCTGTGCAGAAAATCACTGAACCAACCTGTGTTAAAGAAGTTCAGTCATACTTACAAGTTTGCTCTTGGTTCAGAAGATATGTCCCTCACTTTTCAGAAATAGCGAGACCTCTCAGTGATCTCACAAAAAAGAATAAGACATGGACTTGGGGTAAACCTGAAAGGAAAGCATTTGAATCGTTAAAGAAAATGCTGATTTCACCACCTGTGCTGTCACAACCTGATGGAAGTAAACCTTTCATAATTCGAACTGACGCAAGTAGTTATGCTCTGGGTGCAGTCCTGATACAAGGAGAGAAACCAGAAGAACATGTAATAGAGTACGCAAGTAGGTTGCTGAGTTCTGCAGAAAGGAATTACTCGACGACTGAAAGGGAAGCTCTTGCAGTTGTATGGGCCTTAGAAAAATTCCGTGGATACGTAGAGAACCAAGAAATAATCATCGCATCAGACCACCAACCTTTAAAATGGTTGATGAGCATAAAATCACCATCCGGTCGCTTAGCTCGATGGGCTCTACAAATCCAATCATTCCATCCGAAAATTCTTTATACGCCTGGAAAATCCAACGTTGTTACAGACCTCCTGTCTAGACCAGTCCATGAAAATAAAGAATTTGTGTGCAATCTCAACACCATATCTATCGAATTGCCATCTCGAAGATCTAGAGATATTCGTGAAGAACAGATGAAAGATGAGGATATAAAGAAAATAATCGATTGTTTTGAGAGTGGAAGAAAAGATGAAGATTTCATCAACTGGACAAGTAGAGGATATCTAATGAATCAAGGTATCCTTTACCGATATTCGCCAGACACAGAATCCGAGGAGGCACAGCTTGTTGTCCCTTGTCATGAACGAGAACGAGTGTTACAGCAATACCATGATTCACCCACTGCTGGACATAGCGGATCAGAAGGAACGTATTTCCAGATAGCTAGTTGCTACAGAAACACTTTTTCTTTCTCTTTCTGCTCTAAGTGACTATCAAAAAAGTCTATATTTAAATTTTTAAACATTTTATCAATTTGGAACAAAATCCAGGAGTTTTGGAAACATAAGTATATCTGAAATAAATAAACAAATTTTCAAGATTAACAATAATAAAATACATCAACACTAATATCTTTAAATATCTCATCCCTGTGAGTTTCATTATTTATAATTCATAAAATCAATGAAACACATAATTAACACACCTGAAATAAAAATGGAGAAACTGACTACCTTTGAAAGAATGAATGAAACAATTGACAGGAAATTTGGTTATCTTGTGTCTGTACTTTTTTAAATATACACAATGTTAATTTATATACTTAGAAATACTTTATTCAACAAAAAAAAATATTCAAGATATTTAATTATAAAATATATCAACAATCATTTTCTGATTATCTTAGACCACTACTAATTTTCTTTATATATTAAAGCCATTGAAATTTCATTATTTAAAATTAATGCAATCAATAAAACACATTATTTATACACCTGAAATAAAAAATGGTTAAACTGATTTAAATTTATGTATCTACCAGACTTGGACCACCTTTATATGAATGAATGAAACAATTGACAGGAAATTTGGTAATTTTATATCTGTACGACTTTTTTAATATACACAATGCTATTTTAAATACTTCGAAATACTTTATTCAACAAAAGCAATATTCAAGATATTTAATAATAAAATATATCAACAGTCATTTTTTAATTATCTCAGACCACAGGGCTTATAACACGAAATGATTCTTTTTTTCTCAAAGGAACTGAAGTTGGCTAAGGAATATGCATCATGAATTTGGCAGTTTTAAAAAATTGTAGCCTTTTAAAGAAAAATAAAAGAACAAGAGAATTTTTTAAATAAAATATTGTTAGCGTAAATAGTGTAAAGATAACTTAGAAACTGACTCATTGTAAGATATACAGAAAGGTTTCAAAATTTATTTCGTCAAATTAACTAGAAAATTGCTGCGGTATCAAAGAATCCTGAAGACAAAACAGCTCCAACATTGACAGACTGCCTGAAAAAACAAACAAATTTCTAGTAGATTCCATTCATATAACACAAACACACACCAATTTATTTTTTATTAAAGGCTCCACTTCATTATAATACATGAATATTATGAATAAAATATTCACCTTCAGGCATTAACAATTAATTTTCTTATATGAAGCTGCGTTAAATAAAACAGATAAAAATATTTTGATAACTTTACTAAACTAGTATTAACTAATATGCTTATTAAACAAATTTCCTACATTTTATTTACACAAATAAGAATGAATATTTTAATTTGCTTCTGGAAAATGTGTGTTAAAAATAAATACTAATAAAAATAAGAATGTTCTTATAAGGGAATTGAAATTTGCATAAGGATGCTATACCAAGATACTGAATTATTTTTAAAATACTAGTAGCAGTATGTAATAATAATAAATAAGTGTAAACATTAAA
>BGPR01000221.1:7185-72258 GCA_013235015.1 Araneus ventricosus
TCTTATGTCTTTTTTTGTTTTATTTCCTTATTAAAAAGCGAAGCAGATAACTCGCATCCAATCTAACCTTTCCTACCCCAATCACTTCGGGAACAATACACTCGATGAACAATCGACTTTTATCCAACACGCTCCCAGCTACACACCTTTCCGCTTGGGAACCATTAAATTCGCAAACCTGACTAAAATTTCATTCCTGGGTCAGATATATAAGATCGAAAGTAACATTTGCCCGATACTTTATGCTCGCACCGGGCTGCAAATCGATAAAGAGCCACCGCGCTAACAAATGGAGCGCGGATTCAATTTCGCTGTTTATTCGAAATGCATTTCGCTAATGCCGAAATGAAAAAGGATATAAAATAAAAATGTGAAAACGAAGGTGGATCAATAGGTAACCAGATAGGGAAAGAGTTATTCTCTTTTGTCTTTTCACGATAGCTGGTTGTTGAAAAGGTGTTTACCGAAACTGCCTGAGTTATTGAGTCTGGTAAGAAATGTTTGTCTGCTAATTTAGAGAGGTTTGTTTTTGTCTGTTTCGTATTCTGGGGGTGCCTGCGATACTTTTTTCTTGTGCCGTCGCTTTTCGGTATTTGTATCACGTTGTGGGGTTGGTTAGTGATAAAATCCAATTACTGATTAAGTCTTCCAATGTCTTAAACCGCTTCCTCTGACGCGGAATACTTATTTCTGTTAGCATAAAGCGAGGGCAAATAAGGGGTTAATCTTCTTCCTTTCAGTTAGAAGCAGAGCAATTAAGATTATTAATATACCTCGAGAAAATCCTGTTTCACCAAAGCAAAGTAAGGAGGAATGTAAAGTTTGGCAATTCACTCATCTTCCTTTAGATGAAACAATAATCCATCAAGCCCCCAAGGCTCCTGAAGTTTTACTTACGTAAGCCGAAGTAAATACTTACTTGTGAAAGGTAACCAATAGCAATTTCCTTATTCCTTTGCTTTAACTCTAACGACGTTGACAAAATTTGAATGTCCGGAGTTCTAAACTGGCTTAGTTTGTAAATATGTATGCCGTTGACTCTGAAATACTTCTTTCCAAATGATTTCAGTTACCAAGGCGTAAAAATATTGACCTCATCTATTTCATCATTCTTATAAATTTTTTTTCTGAAAGAAACAAAATATCTGAAATTAACATATGTGATAGCTAAGAAATGTATTTTTACCCTGCTATGGAGATTGATCTACACTTCTCATGGACTTACAACCTATACAGCTTCCGGATGTTGCATTTTTGTTTATAGTACGTACAATAGTGTACTTAATATATACTTATATAGACTGCAGTTTTGAATTTTATCTACAATTTCTGTAATGACAATCGTTTTGAAAAATATAAATCCGACCCGTCAGTCGGAACAGAACTCGGTTGAAAGTTTGAGGAGACATTGCATTTTGGAAATACTGGACTTAATAATTTTTCACAATATTTTAGTAAACAGCATATTTTTGTCATTTTTAAAGATACTTCATTGTATTAATCTATACTTATGAAAGGCAATGTTTGTGTGTGTGCAATGTTTAAACTGAAAATATTGCACTTACAACTTTGAAATTTGGCACAAGCACACAGGTAGTCCTAATGGTGGCTCAATGCACCTCGAAGCCCGACTTTTAAAATTTAATCTAGGAATTGTTTTTACTTATATTTTGGGTGATTTTTCGTACTCATTTCTCTATTGCATTTTTAGAAATAATCGTAGGAAAGAATAGATGAACCATATGAAAGGAAAAAAAATCCGTTCTAATGAAGTTTGTTTTAAACGATAAAGTTTCCATACAATATTTTCTCTAATTTAAATAAATTTTTAAAAATATTTGTTGCATAATTTACAATAATACTTTTCATTGTTGCAACGCAATTCAAATCGTTTTCATTGTTTAAACAAATATTTAATTGCATGTTTCTCTTTTATTGTTGAAAGCTGAGTTATTATACTAAGACATTTTGCTTTCATATTTTATTTTACCAAAATTTTTGTGGTTAAATAAAAAATCTGTAAACCAAAGTCTCTGAGATATTACGTATATTAACATATACATATAAGGATGAATGTTTGTGTTTGTTTGTGTGCATGTCTTCTATACAAATCCGCAGCTTTTGTCCGATCATGAAGAAATTTCGCACGCGTGACCTTTGAGACAAGCGGAAGGTCACTATCAACTTTTCTAAGTCCAAAAATTAATTAAAATGCCAATTAATTTACAATCAAAGAAAATTTTGACGTTTTTCCGCTATATCTTCCGAAACGACTATGGCAAAAGAACTATTTATATCATTTTAAAGGTCAAAAAATTACTTTTTAATGATACCACTTTTATTGTGGTACAATTTTTTTCCTAATTTTACCACTTTGCCACTTCTCATTGCTTAAATGAAATGCAGAGTTTTTCAAAGTTTTGTACTGATGCCATTTCTACTAGAATATTCAAATTAATCATTAAGCGCAAGACTAAGTTTTATCTTCCATACAGATTATTGACGCACGAGATGATTGATTAAAATCTATGGAGTATGCTTCATTTAAAATACGTATATAATAGGAATCAATTTTAAACTTTTATCAAATATTTCTACATCTAATATAATCATTTAACAACACTCACTAGTTGATTTCTGATTATTATATGAAGCCATTAAAGACGACTTTTCTTTATCAAAAAAAGTTGTTTTCTGTTTGCTTTCTGATAACAACTTTTTAGTTTCATTATGATTCGGGTTAATTTCCTTTTAGATATTTTGACTAAGAAAAAAATGGGAAGAAACTTTTACTCTTCACCAAATATATTATTTTCAAAATTCTGAAAGTTATGTCTTTTCAGATAATATTTTGGTTAACCATAAAAACTTGGTATGGTCGCCAAATTTGGCGATTTTTTTCAAGCGATTAACCGCCAAATTTAGCTTAGAAAGCACACGGTAAAAGTCTATAAGTTAGAGAAAGTTTTGCGACGAGACCGTACCGTCTTTTTAAGCCTAACTCATAATTGTTAACATTTTTCGTAATACTGTTTTTCGAAATTTATTTTCTTTTAGTTAACCGAGGCTAAAATTTCACACATTTAACCTCCATCCGCCCAAACTGATTTTATTTGTTGGGTTATTGAAATTTAATTGGCCGAAGTCAAATTAAAATACGTGATATATATGTATATAGGTAAGCATTGTAAAATGAGCAACGCAAACATGTTGTTTGCAATAAACAGAGAATTCCATATCAGCAGGCGGTATAAAATATCTTCCAACGTTAATTTATTCATCACTGTAGGCTTTTTAGTAGTTGAGGTAAAGGGATATTGACAACAGAAATGATATAGAATGACCCAGATATTTTGAAATTTTTCTTCAGATAATTTGTTGTTGTTGAATTTGGACGTGCGCAGACAATGAGTTACAAATGCTGAATAATAATATATATTTTTTTTCTTAAGAGGTTTAGAAAAATGTAATTCATTTACTCATAAATTTATATTTTCATTAAATTCATATTTACCAGTCTTATCAAACTACAACAGTGAAATTTTAAAATGATTATTTGCCGGTACTGTACCTACGAATAAAACTTTATTTGCAGGTACACTGCACCTGCGCATAAAACGTTATTTTCAGGTACACTGTACCTATGAATTATTTGCAGGTTTTGTCAGTTTTAATATGTTTCTGTTAAAATTTTGAAATATTCTTTTTGTGTTAATGAGATCATTAAAAGAAATATAAATTCTATTTTGAGGGAATTTTCAGTGTTCCTTCAGACATATGCGACGTTTTTTCCCCACATTTAATTTAGTTTTGAGTGCCGATTTCTAATTCATTTGATTGATTTGGTAGAGAAAATATATTTACTGATTTTTTTACAGTCCTAAAATTGAACCTTTGTCAAATTATCGATAAATTTAAAATTTCCGATCCTGATGAGCTTCAAAGGCCCGAAAGGTGTCTTAAAAATTTGAAATTTCTGTTCCAGCTATCGGAAATCGAAAGTCAATTGCTATAATCTGTTATAAACCCATTTACAAAATGTAAATTTACACTGAAGAAAATGGAGATTTAACCATCGTTAAAAGTTTTAACAAAAAGCGAGAGGTAAAGAAGAAGACTAAATGACCCTGTATATCTTAACAGCCGAAGCAGATAGTCTAGTCGTAAAGTGCCTGGTTAGTAATCGGAAGGTTATGGGTTCGAATCCGGCCCGAAGGTTGCGTGCATTTTTGGTACTCGCAGATACTTAAACAATCTATTTAAGAATCTTTAGTATTTCATTTTTAAACACGATGTTTGTAAATTCAATATTTTATTTGATTTTTCTCTTTTTTTGTAAATCTTGTTAATTTTCAAGCATATCTACATTATCTCTGTTCTTACTCTCTTTCCCCTACCCAATGCTTGCAAGTGTTCTAAATTTTAAAATGTATAAATATTTGTTTCGAGGTCTCTTCAGTTTTCTTTGATAGAAAAAAAAATTAACTGAACAGAATGTGCACTGCCTAATAAATAACGTTTCATCCAAAGATACAGTACCTGCTAAACCCATTATCCAAACATAGGTAGAATTAATGTAAGGAATATAGATAATAAACAGCATCTCCCTGCCACAGTTTTTAACAGTGGATTAGAAACAAAAAATTAAATATTTATAGAGACACTGGAAACGATTTGCATCTAAGTCCTGCAATGAGAAATAATGTTGAGATTTATATTTAAAAATATTTTTTTAAATTATCAAAATTATAGGAAAAAAACCACAGCTCATTATTTATTCTTAAACTGTAAATAACATTTTATCTACGAATATTTTACCCGTTGAAACTAGTTCCACTTGATCTAGTGTAACTAGCCAACACCATGAGTCAAGGATTCAAAAAAGAAAGCCAACATCACTCAGTGTTCCTAAGCCGGACACCCTCCCAAGTACCGACCGCACCCGATGCTACCCCAGATAGCACGTAAGTTTGCAGCAAGTTTGATTTTGACTTGATATTCCCTTGTCATGGCAAAATTTTACGCGTCAAACTTGAAACGAACTTGTAGCAAGTTCGCTGTGACAACTAGCGCCATCCTCGCTTGCAATGCATTTGCTACAAGTTCTACGTGACGAAAAGCGCCACCTCCCTTGCAAATCAAACTTGGTGCAAGTTTGCAAAACAAGCTTCCTGCAAAGATAGCACAATAAAGAGATAATTATCTTCGTCTCTGTTTTAAAAAAGCATCCGATTTTTAATAGCATCTCCTAGACCGCCCTTCTTTTCATTAATTCAATAAATCAATGATAATTTGTGAAAAAAATAACTTTTTTATAAAAAAAAATTTTGAAACATTTTCCATCTTTTCACTAAATATATCACTCGCACTTTAAAGAAAACTATATCGCCTTTTTCTTAATGTTGAAATTTTAGCGTTTATAAACAAAATTAAACCGAAAAAACAGTCAATGTTTGTTGAAAAATAATAACTTAGACATTTTGTCCCATTTTAAAGTAATTACTTTTGAACTCTAATTTCATAATTTATTCTACTAGCAAAACGTAGTTATTAGCGAAAATAGTTTAAAATAAATCGTATACGAATCGAATCGAATGATGTATTAGCGAAATCTATCATCTCGCCGAGCTGGTCGAGTAGTATAGACGTCAGGCTACCGAGCGGGAGGTCGCAAGTTCTATCCCGGGTTGTGTTCGTGCTCTGTTTTTGCTATAATTTGCAATGAGTTTGCACGGCAAGCTTGTGACAAGCTTGCTGCAAGTTCGTTCCATGGTGACTTCGAAGCTTTCGTTAACTTGCTGCAAGCTTGCAATCTTGTCATGACAAATTTGTGGCTAGCTTGCTGCAAACTAAAATTGCTATCTGGGACTTAGCCGGGGTGATTGGGCAGAAAGCGGCTGTTGGCATATTGTACCTGCACAGTGTCTCAACGGTGCGTAATGGTGACTCAATGCACCTTGAAGCCCGAATTTTAAAATTTAATCTAGAATTTTTTTATTTAATGTTTTGTGTTGTTTGGCAATTTTGGCAGATGCATGAGAAATAATGATCGTAGAAAAAAATCGATGAAACCATCAGATAGAGCAGATAATTACCGTTTTAATGACATTTGTTATAAACGTCGAGCGTAATTTATTGAATTAAAAATAATCAGTTTTTCTAACAAATTTAAGAATTAAAACTAAAATTACTGCATCCGACGTTCAATTTCCGTTATCTTTTTCAAATTTTATGGGGTAATAAATGGAACATTTGACCCTGATGTAACAGTTCTAGAAATTCAGAAAAGACAAAGATTCTAAAAGATTGTAAACTAATTGCCTGGGATGAATGCACTATGCCCCACAAAGCTGCGTTTGAAGCACTAGATGTTACGTTGAAAGATATCAGGCATAACAATAACACAATGGGAGGCATAACCATCATATTGGCTGGCGACTTTCGACAGACGGTTTCAGTTATTCCCCGTGGAAATAGGGCATATAAAATGCAGGCCTGATTAAAATCTCCGTACCTATAGAATGGCATTCAGAGACTTGAACTAACAACAAACATGCGAGTTCATTTCAACGGTCGGTGATCCTCTGTCCAACAATATGCAGATAACCTACTTCAACTAGGAAATGGTGTCAATATTCCGGAAAATCGAGATGGATGCATGACCATGCAAAGCATTGGAAAGACTGTCGAAACTCAGCAAGAACTGAAGGAAGCAGTGTTTCCAAATATGACACAGCACTTTATTGACTACTCATGGCTGTGCTAAAGAACAATTCTTGCACCAAGAAACGAAGATATCAGCGTCATGAAGAAGCAACTTCTACAAGAATTTACTAGTAGTGACACTGCATGTGATATCAACGAGGCTGTTAACTATCCAACAGAGTTTCTGAACACATTGGAGCCACCTGCAGTACCTTCACATATATTAGAGCTAAAGATTAGGGCACCAATATTCTTCTCAGGAAAAGTCATCCACCTTCACTTTGCAATGGAGCAAGACTCTGTATTAAGAAACTGATGCCGAATATTATTGAAGCCACAATTATGACTGGACATGTAGCAGGTGAGAACATTTTCATTCCTAGAATCCCGATTATCCTTTCAGATTTCCCATTCAAATTTAAACGCTTTCAGTTCCCTTTTCGTTCAACTTTCGCCATGAGCATCAAGAAATCTTAAGAATAATCTCTAAAAGTTGTAGGGCTCGATCTTCTCAAGGCCTGCGTCTCTCATTGTCAACTGTATATGGGTTGTTCAAGAGTTGGAAAAGGTGACAATCTGTACATTCTAGCTCCTAATGGAAGAACAGCGAATATTGTGTATCTCGAAGCTCTGTTACGAAACATCTCAAGCTGTGAATTCGTGAAACAATATTTTTCTCTTTCAATGTTTTCAGGATTCAATAGGAGGAAGGAATAAAGCGTCATGCCCGTGTCATCTCGGGTGATGATAAGACTCATTCTTAAAATTAATTTTCCTCTTTAATGCATTGATGTTCTGAGAACAGATATAATAATAATCATGTCACGGGCAAAGCCGTGTGGGTGCTGCTTGTAGTGAATAAAATATCAATCATATAATTTATTTTTGACTTGCTTCAGATTACAATAGAATATTAATTTTATTGCCCATAAATCACCACAGCATGTAAATACAAGTATGATTTTTTAAACAATCACATGGGAAACTAAATTTATTTGGTGACCATAAGCAATTCACAACTGTAAATTAAAAAATGCTTAATTTAAAAATTGCATTTTTTGCTGCAAATGAAAGTCTGGTTTCTTAATGTTTGTATAAGTAGCCCCAAATCTCGTGCAAAAATATAAAAATAACTTATGACTTTTCACATTTTATTCAAGAACACATATATTAATAATGGTATACCTGTCCACAAGAAAGTATTCTTGAAGCAAGCATATATGCGTATAAAAGGGAAGATAAGAAAGGAAACGTGGTAATGAGTTCCTAGGAGAAGAAGCATGAATACTAAGCTAACACGAACAATTTATATTTCATATTTTTTATATGATGCTAACTCGAAACTAAAAGATTACAATTTAAGAAAGCAGTAAAGTACTAGCATTTTAAGTAGCTGAAATGTTTTTCCATTATAAAGGGAAGCAGATTCTATAATCATAATACAGACAGAGAGGTAATTTAAATAAAATTTCTGAAATTGAGAAAACTCAGAATTAGCGAAATTCTGAGATACTTAAGAGCCTGAATCACGAGATCCCATTATCTCCTCCTTTGTATATGATATTCTTTAACGTTATTTCGTTGGTTGTTAAGCAGAATAAACACCATTTTAAAAATCATTGAGATACGCTTACCCCCTGAAGAACAACATTCCATGTTTTCTTCCATTATTTTTTTCCTTTTTGTTCTTATATTTCTTTGAGATTTTTGTGTTTTTTGATATATGTATATACATTTGGCTAATTGATGACTTCAACTTTAACCCTTTGACAACAGATTTTCTTTAAAAGAAAGACACAATTTTAAATCCGGAATTTATTTTTCAATTTTTTATGCAATTTTCTATGCCATGTATATAATAAGCTCCAGATGAGCCAAATTAATTTTTTGTAGGTTTTTTTTTTCTCCGAACGGATTTTAAACCAAAAACAAGGACATAATAGTTCCATAATCCAAAAACATAACAATGTTATGCATGAAACACGATTATTATTAGCTATTGAGAAAACTTATTTATATCTTTACATCTATGGAACATACAAGCACTGAAGAAAAACCTTCA
Organism: Araneus ventricosus; assembly: GCA_013235015.1. NCBI lineage: Eukaryota > Metazoa > Arthropoda > Arachnida > Araneae > Araneidae > Araneus > Araneus ventricosus. Next base: position 15,953 of record BGPR01000221.1, read on the forward strand.
GTAAATCATGGCTTTTGGCGGGAAAATAGTCTGTGCCATTTAAATGACTAAATATGAAATGGGCACAATTTCTCTTTTTCTATAACTGGGAGATATTATAATGAGTTTCAAAACGATTTTTATCCCAATAGTAATTTTAATATGCGAATAGGACGTGAATATCCTATCAGTAGTCAAAGGGTTAATTTGATCTGATAGTCGTTACTGGCATTATGAAACTACTTAGTTTGGCTTGTTTTCATAAAGCAAATTTGGAGAGCTTTATAAGCAGGAAATGAACATTTTACTTCAATAAATGCAATGTATATCAATAGATTATATCACTAAATTTGTAATTGAACTTATATTTTGCAATTTTTATTAAAAGAAGAAACATTTTGAAAAATTATAGATAATAGAATTAAAAATTCACATAACTGTATATATTGGATTTCTTTAATATTAAACATGCACAAATGAATAAAAATTAACAGTGGTAACTGATTATATCTGAGGAATAATATGTAAAACTTTAATTAATTAAAATACTACTGTACAAAAAATTCCGTCAAATTTTATAGATAAATAATAAAGTGTTCTTTATTTTATAAACTTAGGTATTATTTGTTGAAAAAATTTCAACATTAGAGATATATTTATTTTTCTCTTACAAGCTAGCAACCGAGGAATATATTGTTAAAATGCTAATTGATGATGCATTAAAAGTTTATCAAATGTTAAGGTGTAATTAGGCCAAAATCGGAAACCACGATACTTACGTCTGCAGAAACTGATCAGGTGATGATCTTACTGACGCTTCTATACCAATATATAATTATGAATTGTTTAAACCAAACAGAATTACTGATTCCCTGGGGCATAATACTGTGAACTTCCTACCTCCTCGTTGGTAAATCAAAATTTAAAAATTAAATGATATTCAGAATCGAAACGTAAACGTAACTATTTCATTATCAACTAATAATCTTTGCCGAACAGTCTCTTCCCAAATGTTACCAATTATTTATAGTTTCAATCTTAATCCATCTCTAAAACTTTCACTCCACTTTGAAATTAATAAGAAGGAATAACTTATAACCCCTTCTGGTCTCTTGAATTATTAGTTTCAATCAGAATCTTGGACCTGTCTCATTCCTTAATCCCGCCCATGCCCAAAGTGATCCAGACTCTTTTAAGAACTCATCACCTGTTTCTGTATATTTGAAATAATTTTAACTTGAATGAGTCTTCCAAATTTCGTGATGTAGTGTTCTCAAGACATAGTCTCGGTTTTGGACCGGAGGGTTTTCACTTCGAGAACAGATTCATTGCTTGTAATAATAATTGTGTTTCATAAAAAGATTTTCAGGAACTTGTAAAATTTTCGTAAGTTGCATAAATGGAACTATAAACAACTCTGAATAAAAGAAAAACATATTAGGGGATGACTGAATACCCTACAAACTAAATATGGATTATGAAATTAAATGCTTCATTGCGTTGAAATTTGGTAAAGAAGTTGCCTTAATTGTAATTTTCTTATGCTATGTTTAGACTGACTTACCATTGTTCTTAATGGGGCGTGAATCTCATGACAACAACAAAATAATTTTGAAAAACTTCCGTTTTAGCCGCATGAAAATTCTGTTCAAACATGCTAAATATATTTGACTGGCTAGATATGTTATTCTTTTACTATATATAGTTTTATAGACTCGTTTATTAGATGTTTTTTCAGTTCGCGTGACATTTTACCTACCCTCTCAAAATCAAAACTTCAATCGCTTCTGGAACCTCAAATCTTCGATCAAAATTTTAAAAATATATGGTTATTTCAAAGTGGAAAATTTTCCGTAGTCAGCGGAATTGAATTTCGGAAAAAAGTTTTTCGGCAAACCCTAATTTAGCCATTTAATAGTCACTTTATCATAAAAATGAAGTTGACTATTTTCTGATGCTTTTACTAATATTTACATTATTTATTTCAGCAAAATTTTAAAATTTTTTAAGTCACATCTTTACGTGCTTTGTGAAATCAAACTGATGAACTCATATTATTATTCGAGATTTGAAGAACATGGGCACAGCTATTAGTGAAAACTCTACAATCTTAAAAATGAACGCATTAGCAAAAACGCTTAAACCAATGTAGGTAATAGACTTCCATTGTTATCTATCTGTTAAGAAAGAATGGACGATTTAGGAACATGCATAACAATTAGTCTTGTGTCATGATTTTATCATTCGTGACTTTCGTGTTAGACAGCAGAATAATGCTTTTTCTGCCTCAGCATTTTAAAACGGGGAATGATGCATGGTAGTATGATGATTATCTACACGGAAAGAGTGGTCATTACTACTTTATCTAGTCATATATTATGATGTCATGTACAGATTTGCAACTGATACTATAGAAGAAACTTAATACATCATTGGAAACATTAGTGGGCACAAAATATTTACCTTCACAATCCATTAGAATAATTTAAAGACTTGTTAATTTATTAGTACTGAATGACTACAGAGGTACAATTAATTAAAAAAATAAAATAGTTACGCATGCTGCTTGTTATCCTTAAAATTTTGCGAACAAAATTTTCTACAATTCAAGAAAGAAATAACCGAAAACGCAAAAAATACTTAAGGAAAACTTAATCACAAGCTACCTTTGGCGACAAGCAGAATCTCCGGGAATGGAATCTGCGTTTAATTTAAATTAAAGATGTTTTGCATGACTTGAAATTAATGGTGCCCTCTAAATATTTTTAAATATCAAATTGTGATGGGCATTTAAGTGGTGCTATTTTAATAGCCTTACACCTGTTCTGTTCATTTTTATCATGAATGTACCTAATGAAGTCAAAGAAAACATTTCATAATACATCAGAATCCTTTAAACTTGACTTGTTAATTTATTAGCACTGAATGACTGCTGGGATACAATATTTGTAAGGTTAGAAGGATGCTTGTTATACTTAAAACTTTATAAAATATTCTACAATTCAAGCAAGCAACAACCGAAAACAAACGAATAATACTTAAGGTAAACTAAAGCAGTTACTTAGAATACTAGCTTTGGTGACTAGTCGGTTTGCCAGGGATACGGTCAGCGTTTAGTTTCAATTAAAGATTTTACTAATAACTTGATATCCATGCTTCACTCCAAATATTTTTAAATATCAAATTATGATGAACTTTTAGGTCGTGTTATTTTAGTAGCTTTACAACTGTATTGTTTATTGTGGTCATGAAGCTACCTAATGACATGAAGTCCATGTCGTCATATTTGCATAAAGAATGTAACGTTTTGATTTACATAGTGCGGCAATTTCACTCTCTTGTTCCTATTGTTAAATGTGCAGATAAAATGACGCAGCGAATTTTACATGCATTACATGTGCACGTCTATCACTATCTTATCTGCATTGAGAGATGTCGATTAAAAATTAGCGAAGACTAATTATGATCTTTGATAATATCGAATATATTACTTAATATCTTAGAAGACTTTGTTGTTATATTCCACAAAAATGCGATGAAATATAGGAAAGTAAAACTCCATTAAGACGCTGCCACGTAGTATGAAACATTAAACAGAATTTTCATGCTTAGCTTCCAACAATTAAAAAGACATATGATTAAATATCAGTAGAAACAAAGAAAACGGTTTAAATTTCATTGAAAGAATAAAAAGCAATGCACATATTATGCATTAAAAATATTTTTTTAATGCATTGTCAAAATCAAGGGTAACTAAATTGATGTCATCAAAGAGTTGAAATTTTGTATTTTAAGATGATACGAAAATCAGTTTTGTGGAGTAATATTTCAGGAAGTTATCGAGGAAAACTTTAGTTTTTAATTAGTAAAAACTCTACTAAAATATTCGAAAAAATTACTGCAAGTTGCGATTAATCATCTACTTAAATATATATGTGCCAAATTGCGTATTTCTATGTCCTATGGTCTATGTCCTATCGCACATTATTAGTAGAAACATTCTTATTAGTAAAATTTTTTTAAATAAGTTCTAAATGTGTGTTTAAAAAATAAGTCTTATTCTTTATTTTTTTTACAAATCCTAAAAAATCCAAGTATGTTTTTTTTCTTAAGAACATAAAATTTTTTCTAAACTTGCATGCAAATTCCGAATAAAAACATCTGTCTCAACTTGATTTATGATATGTTTCACCCCAACTACTGCTTCAAGCAATTTAGAACATTGTGCGCATTAGCTCTTTTGAAGCAAACCTCGCAAGAAAAAAAATGCCTCTATATAAATTAGAAAAAGGCTTCGTACCGAGGGGAACTCGGAGTTTTATTTCTAAGATTTATAGGCCAGGATAATATAAAAGGAGAAAAAACATCAGGGAAGCAACCCCGAGATTTTTGCTGTCCCTATAGAAAAAGCAAGGCTCGGCGACACACAACAACCTATGACACAGACACATTGCCTTAATCCATCAACCCTTTTCCAACTGGCTGCCTCATCTTTTCCTAGGCCCTTCCTTCAGACACTGATGCTGCCACCCCCCAGATTGGAAATTTCCACCCATCATTCTCTATTTACTCATCGACCTGTTTCTACTCCGCTCCTCCAGAAAGATTCACTTCTTTCGAATGAGTAGCAAAATCGAATTGGAAGGAAAATTTGTTTATTTTTTTAGGTAAGGAAAGAAAAGAGGTCTCTCTCTCCCCTTTCTTCAACAGTTACGTCTCACCTAACAGTCTTCATTAGCGCCAACAAGTGGAGTGGCACACCAGAAGAACTAATAGTGGAAGTAGCTTTGCTGGAATAGAAAGAAGAAGAATGGATGCGTTTGTATCTTTTCCGTTAATTGGTTTGTGCCGTTGCCTCCACCAAGGAGATTTTCATAAGATGTATTCTTCTAGAAGGCGTTTCGTTATCTAACTAATATTAAGATTACCAGTTCTGTCTCAAAATAGGCTTTGTCTACCGCCTTCAAAGAAAGATGTTAATCTAATTTTTTAAAAATCTAGAATTCGTTTATAGATTTAATAATAAATTTTTGCTCAGCAGGATAAATCCTTAGTTGGATATAAATGAAGTAATAGCTATAATATTATTATAAAAGAAATTGGAATGCATGTTATATAGAACCTGCAGACTTGGATGCTAATCTAATTATACAAATATTAGAACGAGTGTATAAATTTGATTAACTGTTTTCTTTTGGACGAAATACTTTTAGCTGGAAATAAATCGACCAATTCCTGTAAATCTGTACAAAATGGGGTTGAAATCTATCATACCATTTGCAATTTTCAGGTTTATCATGTTTTAATTGTAAGTAATGGGAATCATATCATTCCTAAAGTCTCAATAGTCTTAACAATAATCACATAGGGATGTTTTAATTTAACTATTTGCAACTAGATTTGAAAAGAATATTTCAGGAATATATACTTTTCCAAAAGTAACCACTGCAATTTCTGAAAATTCTCATAAAATATTTTTTATGTCTGAAGAATGCGAAATATTTAATTGAATCAACAAAACTAGGCATTATAAAAATGCTTAAGGTATACACGGAAGATAACCGAGTGAAAACAAAAAGAAATTATAGAATGGTATTTGCGAACAGCACGCAAAGCTAACGGATTATTCAGTTGAATGTAAATTAAATAATAAAGAGATATTTACGATGTTTCAGTGACCTTTAGAACTTCAGTACCAAGGTATTCATTAACAGGTAGAAACAATTTAGTAGAATTCATATTGTTTACTTCGAAAAAATTAACTTAAAATAGGATTTATTTAATTGTATCTTCTTGCTTACAATAGGCTTAACCAGAAGAACTGGGTGTAGCCCCGCCCTGCCTTGCCATCCGGGTCGTCTGAATGACAGCCGCAGCAATAGCTCGAGTACTGAGGTCGGAGTCATAGTAGGCTATCAACGGCCACGGCTCGATCCCTTACGAAGGATGTACGTACAATCACTGGTGGGGGTATCCAAAGCTCCACCATTACTATACCCGCAGGAGAAGTGAGTTCTTGCTTACTTATCCAGAAGCAACTAATATCCGTGTGAACGCGGTGCTCCCCCCCCCCCGTGGGTGTTTAGAATAGGCGTAAAAAAGAAGTTCGATTATATATATTATTTTTAATAACAACAGTGTTCTTTCACTTGATGACATTTAATGTTTAAACTTGATTTTTGTTTATGGTATCATTAGTAATTTCAATTTATTAGATTTTTTTTAAAAGTGATGTATTGTTCAAATAATGACTATTTGATATAGGATTTAATTCTTGTTTATTTCTGTATGTTTGTATACTGGTTTTATTTGGATTTAGATTTTATATATATATGTAATAATATCACTTAATTTTGCTTTAAATTCTAATATTATATATTTTAAAATCTTAGTACAATATTAATGAATTCCAAAATCACTTTTCTTAAACTCCAGTTTCGTTTTATTTCCTGCGCTGAAGGTTTATTAAATCTCTCGTTTGGCATATTCATTACTAAAAGAATATTTTTATCGCTTCCACGCGCACACAAAAATTGCGAATTCGGACGCCAGACTTTTCCCTAAAATACTTACGTAATATACTAAAAATAGCTATTATTCCCTTCACTTTGATCACGTGTCTATATGTAATCCCTTACATGAGAAAATGCAAGGATGTTCTGCTCTCTTTTTGGCTTGAACTTTGATACGATCTGTACGTATATTCCGCCACTCTCATAATATGTTCAATAATGGATAATAATTAAAAATTGGTTAATAACCACGTATAAGGACGTTCACTCAACTTTAATAACTCTCATTTACTTTAGCAATAAAAGAATTCTACAAGAGTCACTAATCACATGTATTCCTTTTTGAAAGGCCACCAATTCCTCCTTAAAATGTCTAAGTCAAAGAGTAGGTCATTTCCTCGTCTTACCTCCCCTTAGAAGAATAAACGAGAAATTTCTTTTCTAATCCTTCGTATTATATTATTTTTAATTAAATTTTTCGTTGAAAATTTTGCTATGTTTAGTTGAGTGATCAAATCACCCATAAAAAAGATTTTTCAAAAATTTTCTTGGAAGTTAGTTATGATTATTTTTAAAATTATAAATCAGTATTAGATTCTAAATAACTAAAAGTACTACTATCCTTTGATTTTCCAGAATAATCTTACATAAGGTTTACAACGCTGGCCTTTGATGATGATCTTCGACTTCTGTGTTAACCCTTTCAAGTTTACTACATGCTTTGTTTTGAAAATTACCAAATTTATTTAAAAAATGAGTATTGGGCGTGTAGCTGATCATAAATATGTAAAGGACAAAAATTTGACTATTTATGTTTCCAAGAAATTTGTGGTTTCAAGGTTAAACCAATGAACGGTAACGGGCTATTTGTCCTCCGAATAAGTTATCATCGAAATGAAATTTAAAATATGTATTTATTTTATAAGTATATTTGAGCATTTGGGATATTGAACCTTCATAAAATTCAATATTACTTTCGAAGATTCAATGTTAAAAAATATCAGTTTGTCGAAGAACCCTCACCATTTCGTTCCTCTTAGAGGTCAAAAGCAATTTACACTCTGTCCCAAAAGTTTATAGAATCTAGTAAAATATATGTTTTAGCTAAACGGAAACGCATACAAACACCAATTACAAATATGTTTATTCAAACCATATGCGACTTGCATTCAACGAAATATTTAGAAAAAATAACAATTTTTATTTCAATTATATAGCAAAATGGAAATATTAGGTGTCCAAAAAGTTTATAGAATATATGACATTTCAACAAAAGGTGCTCAATACAATGTTCTTAATAGTTTAAAGTCTTTCCATTTCTCAGTATGACATTGTATACACGTTTTTCCATCGTCATAATTAAGGTTTGTAATATTTCCGTTTCCAAGTTGTACCATACACTTTCAATAGCTGTATTCAAGGCATTCATTGAATAAAATTGCCTTACATTCTCATATACATAATGCTCCACACATTTTCAATTGGGTTTAGATCAGGGCTCATCGGTGGCCACCCAAGAACAGTAAGATTTTTCGAGTTTAAATAATTTTTCGTAGCATTGGAGGTATGGATGGGAGCATCATCTTGCTGATATTACCAATTTCGTCCCCCTATGTTTTCTGCAAATGGCATAAGATGATTTTCTAATGTTTCTATGTATTTAGGAGAATTCTGTCGGCCATCTAAAAAGGCCAAACCCACTTGTCCGATGAAATTGAAAGCCTCCCACACCATCACAGATCCACCATCACTTTGCCTACTGAAAAAGCTCCTGGGATCTTTTCGTAAATCATGCCAATATTTTATATTCCCGTCAGGTCCATCGAGGTTCCATTTTTTTCATCACTGATTCATCATATGATTATGAGCACATTGTAATCTCTTACTAATGTGAAGCTTTGAGAGTGGTAATCGGCGAGCCATTTTTGCGTGGATCATATAACCAGATTCTATAATTCGTCTATGAACAGTGTTCTTGGAGATTTGCAACCGGGAAGCTCCAGTAATTTCTAGAACCGACATTTTCTGACTTGAAAGCCATTCTTTGTATCCGTCTATCACTGAGAATATCCGTCGCACGTGGTCTTCCCGAACGAGGTTTTGGCTCATATGACATCTTATGAGTTAATACACGATAAATCATGCTTTTAGAACGATTTAAAAGTTTCAATATTTCCTTAACAGTCTTACAGAGCAATTTCAAATGCAGAATTTCACTCACTTCTTCATTAGATAGCTGCTACGCTTTAGGCATCTTGAAACGCAGAACAAACGAACGCTTTCCTTTTCTTACAACGTATTCATTAGGTTCCGAATCGACGTCATGATTACCGATACCATATTTGCATAAAATTGCATTTGCCTATAAACTTTTGGGGCAGGTTATTTCAGTTTATTCTACGATTTAAAAATTGGCATCAAATATACGGGGTAGAACTTCTGTTTTTTCAATTTAATAGACATAACATATCTATACAGTAAGTTACATCGAAATATATCATATACAAGAAAAAATATAGGCAAAATACAAGATTTTATGAACTTTTGGGACAGAGTGTAGTTCTTGCAATGCCGATATCTTTGTGAATACTAACGGTATTGAACTGGAATGTTTATATAAGTTGCCCTATGTATCTGGCTCTTAACTTATGAAAGAAAACTTGCGCTCTTTCGCCAATGTGCTGTAAAAAAATGCGCAATGTGTGGTTTCACTCCGAAACCAATGAACACGAAAGAGGTAACATGAAGACGCAAACACCTAAACTGCTGTAGCTTTCCCCAAGATACTATAGAGCACAACTTCAAGTGTTTCCGTATGTGCCATGGTAAATTTAACATGTATCAAATCCAAACAGCTATCATACGCATTCGATTTAACAGAAGCACCTGATGGAGACTCTCTTATCAAGGGATCATGGCGCCATATTAATTGGTATATGGAGTATACCCGAATGATGAATATACATGTATTCTGTTAGATCTATGACATGTATTCTCTAAGATCAATGTATGTTTAAATGTATAGATTATAAATGAGAAGTCCATCTAATTATTCAAAGTGCAAAAACAAATTCAGAGCAATGTTTTAAAGCAAACGAGTTGAAAAGTAATTTGATTTAAGCTTTATTTCTAATGATATCAATATATATTGAAGTGTAAAATGCTTGAATAAGATAATTATATTAAAATTAACTCTATAATTCCATTCGCATTTAATGTATCGTGCATAATTAGATACTCACTAACATTTGAAAAATATCACAAAATATAAAAATTATTAAGCTGGAAAAAATGGCAATCTGATATATTATATTTAAAAATATAGTTTGTTTAAAATTCATTGACAGTACTCCAAACTGGCGGTAAGAAATATTTTGATAAAGAGGCTAAATCAAGACCCAATTATAGATAAGCATAACAACTGAAGAATTTGTAAATATTTCTGTGTTTGATGGACATAAAAAATATTTTTAAACTTCGTGATAAATCCCGTAAGACACTTAATTTCCATATAGTTTATGACAAGAACGTTTAAAGATGATGAAAAAATAAGAATCTTTCAAAATTTAAAATAAACATCTGTCATTCCTTTTATAAGAAAATAGCATCAAATATAAATTGCATAAGAACTTCCGGATGTGCACTTAAAGAACATAGCAGAACAAATATTTCCGAATTCCAAACTGTTTTACCGAACTATTTGCTCCATTTTAAATATTTTCTTTACTACTAGCTAACATTTCTGATTCTGGAAAATGCATGTATGGCACACAGTATCTAAAATGTACATTCGCAAAGAAAAAGAAGCCACCCAACATTATTCTGCGCTTCATTGTACATTTAAAAAAAGCTACCTATCTTAAGAATATAACGTATACTAAAAGGTTCTGTGATTGAAACCTTTTAAAGGTGTCTTCTAAATATTTAAAATTACACTAACTTCAAAATTTTCAATAGCGACACCCATTTTTGGTGGCATAAAAAAATTTATCATGAAAAAATACCCTAAGAAATAAATTTTTGTTAATATGCTATGAATAGATTGGCAGATATTCGATATCTTGTGTTCTAAATATAAAAGGGGTTTTCTCCAAATTTAGATAGAGAAGTTCTGTCTGAATTTAAATGTCGGTAGTAGCATTATAAAGTATCTCGCACTTTAAATGTTATTTTCAAAGTAATGATCTACATTGTACATTCGTTAAACTTCATGCGTACATGTTCTGTAGAGCAGATATTTTCTCCAAAAATTTATTTTGTCCTGCAAAACTCATGATATTCATTAGTTTTCGAAATTTCATATAATTTTCAGTTTCGCCTGAATAAATTTTGATCAGAAAGTGTTAAAATTTTAATAATGAATCAATATTTACATAGGCATTTTTGCATGAATGGAAGTAATCTAATAAAAGAAAATATTCGTTAATGAAATGTTAGTATGTGTATTAACATTAATAACTTTTTGAGATTTATTGTGACTTTCACTGTTTTCAATTTATTTTCTGGGTTTTTTTTGTAAATCGATAGAGTAGAGATATTATCTAATTCATAGTATATTTATGATTTGGTGTAATGATAATATAAAATAATGAAAACGTTTTCGAAATATATGATGCCCCCCTTAAGCGCATCGCTTAACAGCGAAAAAATAGAAGATTGAATGTAACTTCAAAACTACCCGTTTGAATATGCTGAAATTTTGCATAAGCTTATCAAATGGCCATCTGTTGCGGGTAACATTAAAATTTATAAGTGTTGCTATTCAAAACGTTTTAAACATCAATTTTGATAAAATATTTCAATGTGCTCCAAATTATTTTAAAATTAAAATTAAAATGTAAAATGTGTAGAATAATTCATACAATTACATAAAAAATTATAGGTAAATAGATATATTATTTCTCAAGATGTCAATAAAAATTTCAAATTTTACTTTTACATTAGATATTCAAAACTTGATTTGCTTATAATTTCGAAACAAAAAAGGCTAGGATGATGACACTTGGTATTCGAGCATAAATTTTTATGTAGTTTTGAAATTTATTAAGAAAAATATGGGTTTCCTTTGGAAATTTTGAAGTTAGTTCAATTATACGAGGGTTATTTTTTTTCAAGGTCCGATTGGTCGCTAAATGAAAATCATAGTCAGAATCAAGAAAATTTTATATGGAACAATGTGATACAGCATTAAGCTACTTTTCGACGTAATCGCCGTTCCGATTCATACATTTGTCGTAGCGTGGTACCAATTTTCCAATACCTTCATCATAGAAAGCAGCCGCCTGTGTTTTCAACCAATTCTGTACGTGGTTTGCAACTCGTTGTCTGTGGCGAAAATTTGTCCTCCTAGCCAGCGTTTCATGTGGGCGAAGAGATGAAAATCTGAGGCAGCCAAGTCAGGACTGTATGGTGAGTGATCAAAAACTTCCCATCCAAAACGCTGCAGGAGGATCGTTGTTGTAACTGCAGTGTGCGGCCGCGCATTGTCATGAAGAAGGACAATGCCTGACGACAACATTCCTCTTCTCTTGTTCTGAATTGCCCTTCGAAGACGTTGAAGAGTCTTTCTGTACGAAGCTGCAGTGATGGTTGTACCACGTGGCATGAATTCCACCTAGAGAACACCTTTACGGTCCCAAAACACTGTAGCCATACACATTTTGGTGGAGAACGTGCGCTTGAACTTCACTGGTTTACGACTCGAGGAGTGTGAATGCATCCACTGTTTGGATTGCTCTTTCGTTTCTTCAGTTTCATAATGGACCCATGTCTCATCTCCTGTGACAATTTTGTCCAAAAACACATCTCCGTCGTGATGGTAACGCTGGAGGAAGGTTAATGCGGCGCCCATTCGCTGAGTTTTGTGATGGTCAGACAGCATCTTCGGAACCCATCTCGCGCAGAGTTTGCGGTACACGAGTCTTTCACTCACAATGGTATAGAGAGCTGACCGTGAAATTTCCGGAAACAAATCACTCAACCCAGAAATTGTGAACCGACGATTACCGCGAATCGCCTGATCCACGCGCTGAACAAGATCATCGGTTGACACTGGCTTCCTTTCCTGGCCGCCTGCATCATTAACATGTGTGCGTCCAGCATCAAAGTTCCTGCACCATTTCCGCACTTTGCTGTCACTCATGAACGTTTCTCCGTACACTTTACTCATTCGTCTATGAATTTCATCTGCATTGCTTCCTTCAGCATGCAGAAATTGAATGACTGAACGCACTTCACATTTGGCGGGAGACTCTATTTTTCGAAGCATATTTATGTGCTCCCTACGTACTCAGAAATAACAACCGTGAATCGACGCGTTCCCCGGGCCAACTACAGACACAGCGCAAGACGTTTGCACACAGACCTAGCGGATTTTCCCCGAAGCTTTCCTTTAGCGACCAATCGGACCTTGAAAAAAAATAACCCTCGTAAATATGTATATGACCCCTGATGAAAATTTTAAACATGGAACCTCTCACTAGACGCTATTTCCTGAAAATTGGTACCTTTGGTTTCAATATCCGATGAACGACGGCAAAATAATGCAGAGTGGCTCCTTTTTCTTTCCTTGACTGTACAGAACAAGTTCATTATAATTCTTAGAAATGCACTAGAACGAATAATCGAGTAGGTTGTTTAAATATTATGCTCATATTTTGAAACGAAATTAAACATTTTCTTCGATGGTTTAGAAGAAATTTTGAGAAGAATATTGCATACTTTAATTCTATAAACTTTTATAATATTCTGTGAATGTTCTCAAAAGTTCGTCTAGAACATTGGTGAAAATGCATAATTTTGTTTTAAAATATCAGGATAATATTTAAACAACTATTCGATAAGAATTATTAAGACGTTTTTAAAAATTGTATTCATATTAGTCAAACATACGAAATGTTTGACTAAACACATTCTGCTTGAAAGAAACATTCAAAATGGATAGAAAAAATTGTGCTGGAATATTTATTTGTCAATTTTAATCGATCTTTAGTCGTGAAAATTCGTTTTAAATCCAATAAAATTTCTTATACTGCTTTTCAGCTTGTATCATTTTTTTAAATTTTTAGTATGGCAGTCATTCGAAAATAACAAGCAAGATTGTCACAACCTTACACTTTTAAAAATATTCCTTTCCTTCTGCGAAAATACTTCTTTTGATCTTAATTTATACAAAGTGTCTTTCATATGATTCAATTTATTTAGTTCAAAAACAATTTATTTCTCTAGTCTCGAATATTATCACAGACGAATTTGCAAGAAATGAGATTTGACTAAACCTAAAAATTGTATTTAAATGATTTCCTTCACGATTTCAGACGAAATATTCACGCAGTAATATATGCAAATTTGTAATAAACATCTCCATGCAATTAACTTTCTCGAAAATTTGCTAATTATGAAATAGAAATTTAAAGATTATATTGCTATTGCACCTTTTACTGCGAGTTTAAGTTTTATTCCATATATTATATACTAAAAGCAATTTTATCATTTTCTAAGGAAAGACTATCTTTGATTGTAGATTTTAAAGCCATTTTCAACTGGGTTCAAATTAATTTCGATTTCGGTTGCCATGAACTCAGTTCGGCATCCTGTTTGCTCATTTGATCTAAAATTTGAACATTTGGATATTTGATCTTAAACTTAGAAATTTATCTTCAAGTTTCGCGTAATCAGTTGCAATTATCTAAATGTTTCATGTAGTGAAATTCAAACGCATTCTCTTAACTTAATTGCCTGTCTCGGAGCAGAAATTCATTACTATTCTGAAGCATGTTTGTTCAGTTTCCTACAAAGCATTTAATAAGCACGTCTGCTCGATTCATATCAAAGCACATTCAAAAATTATAAGGACTCGTTATAAGTTTCGAAAAATTATTTAATTAGTGAATCTCTGTACACATTTACTTTGATATGAGGAATTCACCACAAATTCTATAATGAATTAAGATTTTTTTAAAGTAAAACATATCAATCGCAGTGGCTTTTAATTGTATTGACAGTTCATATTCGATTATCTAAAATAACTCTATCTCACAAATTTTATTGTTCAATACTGACTGTTAATGATATATTATTTCAAATTTTTATTAACATTAAAACCGAATGTTATAGTTCAAATAATAGCATTTGCTTTGCATTTTTTATTAACTTTGCATCAGAAAAGCAACAGCACTAATATGCATTTATTCTATAGAGTGAGTCATAAATCTCCATACAAATGCCGAAAACGGTGACTACCGTTTATTTTATTTGAACAAATGGTAACATATGATGCTATAGTTACAGGAAAAGGTTCTCCCTTCCGTGTCGACATTCAACGACAATGACTCTAAGCAGCCGTTATGTCACCCCAAATCAAGTACTACAACACGAGTTTCCACACATCTTGACTTTTACAGTCCGACATCCAATGTTTATTGCTATCTATCCAGTACCTGACACTTTACTCACTTCACCACTGACATAAAAAATTTGCCATATGTGAAGAAAGGATAAAACTAACAAAACCTGTAACATTCGCGTTCATATCCAATGCCCACTCACAGAACTCTACCCTACGGTGATGATCGTCATCTGTCAGATGTTGCAACATCTGCAGCTTGTATGGATGCCACTTATTCCAAAAATGCGCATGATTCTGCTGAGGCAGTTTCCCATATGCGTATAAAGATGTCGGGTCCCTTTTGTCGGACGTGCCAGCAAGGAGAAGCACAATCACGTGTAATAATTTAATTTTAAAAATCAATTGTCACGTGATCATCAGAAAATCGCGATTATGTGGTACTTCTGGAAACAAATAATTAATTTGTGGTTGCTGGTTTTCCTGAAATAATTCAACTCGAAAGTTTGATGTTATTTTTTGAGTTTGGTTACAAATATAAATAAAAATTACTTAATTTTAGTAATTTATATTTGTATCTTTTCTTATCAGATTTTTTTCAAGAAATACCGGGACAGAAATCTATTGATAGACATGATATAATTTCAAGATATTTTAGATTAAAAGTTAAGAAAACTGATGTTAGTTATAACTAAAGGGAAAATATAGGGAAATATGTTGTGTTTTATGCATTTCATTGAATGGCAGAAGCGTTGCTAGCCACACGTCCATATTTTTCAGCCAAATTGATAATATTAACAGCGTCGAAATATCTGATACAAGCAGTGATAAGGAATTACACGAAATTATTGTTTAGAACATGATACACGGTCACTGCGGTCCTAATAAAAATTAACTAAGGTAAAAGACCAAGTGATCACGATAACGGGAAAGGATTTATCTAGCTTTGGAATGCATAGAGCGCGTATGATTGATAAAGTTAGTTATGATCTAATGCGGGAACTGAACTACAACAGTGAAGATTCGCAGCAGCGCTTAAATTAGTTCATTCCACGGTTGAACCCAGAATAAAAGACCGTTTTCGATAATGTTTTGCAAAGTGATGAAGCTGGTTTGATTTTCTGGATGCTCCTGGCGGTAATGAGACTTTCCTTCTTAACCTATTCTTGCTCATATTCGGAAAGTAAAAAAAGTTGCTATTGCAGTGGCCTCCTCCGGAATAGACGCCACTCTACTTGATGATGGGCGAACGGCGCATACTTAAGAAGCCATTGAATCTTGTCTATGAAGAAACACCAGTTTGTGACTTTACTAAAAATAGTGAGCTCTATAGAATATTGCAGCTAGTGGTGGCTCGTCCATAAGAGCTCCAGAGCTGCGGTCCCCCTGAAAGTATTTTAAAAGATTGCATTTTTGTTTTTATTCTAATTGGCTTACTTGTCCACTTTGATAATTCAGTGATCAACGAAAATGGCAAAAAGTAATAAGAAAGTAAAAGGAAGACGGAAAATCAATCAAGAATTAAGAGAGAGACAGATCAGTGCTTCAAAAAGTTTTGCCCCTCCTCAGGATACGAAATTAACGCAATGATCAACCAGAATCGGGAGGAAATAAACCCTTTCCCTGTTTAAAATTGCATTCATTTTAGCTGCATTTTTCACAGCTTACGATTGACGCTACTTCCCCATTTAGCTTTTTTTCCTCTTTTCCTCAGTAGTTAAGTATTTTTTTTTAAATCCAAGTCTAGAGGATTTGTAATTTTTTTGCTTCTTTATGTTTTTATGGGTGTTGATTACGAATCAGAGGTTCTCCACCAATAATTTTTGTTGGAATTTTAGTTATAGACACAAAACATGAAAAATATTCTCCAGTTTTTTTCTTCTTATAACTCAAAAACTATAACTTTTTAGTATATCATCATTATATATTAAAATAATCAGCACAAAATTGACTGCAACTTAGGCCTATACAACTTTTGCAGCTCTGCTTGTTTCTGAGCTGATGAGCTGCCACTGGTTACAGCATTGTAAGCTATTGGTTTCTGACGAACGTACAATGTCGCAGAAAATGCAGTTGAAACGTTAAATCGAACTACGAGAGATATTGATAACAATCAAAGTATCATGGGAGGGAGAGGGTATTGATGGCAGGTGATTTTAGACAGATTCTACCTGTAATAACTAAGAGCACACCGTCAGATGAAATAAATGCATGTTTAAAAGTGTCTCTGTTGCAGGAGCATGTCAAAAAATTAATCTCGCTACAAATATGAGAGTTCAACAGTTTAACGACACTGAATCAGGATAACATGCGGCTACTCTTTTGAAAATTGGTTAAGATCAGTTTAAAATAGATTAAAACGGGATGATTACATTGAAAAAGGGATTTTGCAAAATTGTTCAGAGCACAGAGGAACTGATAGGCAAGGTATATTGTGAATTGCAAGCAAATATGGAGAATAGAGAAAGGTTGTGTGAAATGGCAACTTTGACACAGACTACTAAAATTATAGCACAGATAAATGAATAAAATATGTTACGAATGGTGGGAGATATAACAGAATATCTATCGATAGATACGGTAAAGGACAATGAACAAGTAACATCATATCCCGCAGAGTTACTTAACTCTTAAGAATTGTCAGAGGTACCTTCTCACAGGCTGAGATTGAAAGTCGGGGTATCTGAACTATTGGAGCGTAACCTTGATATAAGCAGTGGCACCATTACAAATTACACACCAAGAACCAATCATAGTGCGAGTGACTGTTATGACTTGCATAGCGAGAGGAGGGAGTATTTTAGTTTCACACATTCCTATAATACCGCCGAATTTACCATTCCAGTTCAGAAGGTTACAATTCATTTTAAAAATAGCATTTGGGATGGCAAGTAACAAGGTTTAAGGCCAGAAACCCAAAGTGGTAGGCGTTCATTAGTAAAAACCATATTTTTCACATGAG
The DNA here is from genome assembly GCA_013235015.1 of Araneus ventricosus. NCBI lineage: Eukaryota > Metazoa > Arthropoda > Arachnida > Araneae > Araneidae > Araneus > Araneus ventricosus. The sequence goes on from BGPR01000221.1 coordinate 33,750, forward strand.
TAACTATATGTTACGTGTTTACATGTGTCCACTCTACATCCTAGGAAAAGATGTGAAACAGAAAACGTAGTATATAAGAGTCTTTTAGCAGAGACACACAAATTACCTAACTATCAGCAGACAGGTACACTTCTGTAAGTAGTCTAATTATTATCAACCGATAGTACTTGGAATATGCAAACACTTGCCTTAGCGGATAAAAAAAACATAATAATTCGAAGTCCTCGTGCACGAAGTTAAGCTAATATGATGTTGAATGATTTTTAAGATGTAAAAGAATGATAGCAACGAGGCATACTTTTAATAGTTTATATATGACTTCTTGTGGAGCCGCCGAGACATAGTGGTAAGGTCTCGGCTTTGAGGCCTGAGGGCTCCTGGCTCGAAACTCGATTCCACTGAAGATCCGCCTTGTATGTGGCCTGTTGCACGCTAACTCATTCGCAGTGTCCAAATGTCCTCCTGCTGGTGTAGCGCGGAACTTTGGAAAGGGGTGCCAACCCAGGCGTCGTCCTCGTCATCTGACCGAGGCTTCCAATTGCAAGGTCCATCTCAAAATATCCCTCATGTTGCTTCAAAAAGGGACGTTAATGTAACTAAACTAATCCTTGCCATCTTTGCCACAACGAATATTATTTTTAATGAGAGCAGTTCGTAACTTCTACAGCATACTGGATAGTCAATGGAAGCAATAGCTGGTCCGCTAAGTTATAGAATTCGAGTAATGATTTTTTTATGTCAGACATTTCTTTATTTATATTTGGAGTCAATATTTATAAGTCCTTCACTGTATTTAACTTCACATTAGGAGGTTTCAGGATTAAGAGCCGTATTTGATTAAATTGAAAAAAATTCGCTAGATTCCCGAAATAAAGTTTCAAGACTTAAAAAAAAACCGAATTCAAGTTCTAAGACTAAAAAACTTTATTTAGAGAGTTAATAACAACTGTTCGGAACAGTGTAAATTAAACTGTGAGGAAAGACATTTTCAATTCTGATTTACAAGATTGGACCAATTTGCCCTTTTAAGATTTAGCCCAGGTGAATAGTTTATTCATAATAACATCCCATTTAGACGCTATGCATGCACGGTTTAAGGACTGTCCTAATCAGATGTCCAGTCGTGGTCAGATAACGTGGATGACCTCTGATCCAGCAACTCATTTTCAAACTTTCGCTCCAAACCAGAAGCAGGACGTTTGACCCTCGTCATATTCAGCGCGCACATGGCTCTTATACAGAACAGAACGCCGTCTCTTACCCCCGTACCCGTGACCAGACCGCTCACCGAACGGTTTGATGGGCAAGACACGGGAATTTTATTTAAGAAAGAAAGAAAGCAAAACAAATAAAAAGAAGGAAATATTTATACTATGTACAGCACAGGTATTTATCACTTTTACACTATTAGTTCGTAATAGTCTTCTATTCTTTAGATCTTGTTTTACCTTTCTTTTTTTAAGGGGGTGGGTATTTCTTGTAATTTGGAGCTTGTTGGTTAAGCTCGCTGGAAAGTTGAAGGCTAGGGAAGTCGGAAAAATCCATGCTTTCGCTTATGAATTTGACAATCCTACGAATTTTAAACCTGGAGACGAGGTTATTGGCGACTCTTTTCAGCCATTCTTGTTACAAGTTTGGCACTGGCTTTCTCATATGCCAAGACACTGTGAAAATACACTCCGTGGCATTGTGAAGTGCTGTGCCAATTCCACCACAACTGCAACAATCGCTGTCAGACAGGTGAAATCTTTTGAGGTAGGCAGGGAAAGGGCCATGTTGAGAGACGAAGATAACATCCTCTGTAATCCAATTAGTGGCTGTTATACAAGGCGGGTCTTCCTTGGAATCGGGCCTCGAATACACGACAATAAAATCACGAGGTCTGATATGGTTTAGATATGGCCTAATACGGCGAATAAACTGCAAGAATGCAGCATGTCGTCTCAATAGTATTTATCATTAACATTGCCTCTGTAGTTAAGTAGTGATGGACCAACCGATGGTAATAAGTTTGGACAAACTGGTCTTCTAAAATATGACACAGAAGAATGTGGGATCTTACGCCGATAAAGTATACCATGAACGATATCTCCAAAGAAGATTTATTAAGTTCTATCTTGGACTGATAAAATAAAAGCAGTCACAATCATGGTCATTCCCAGAATAATACCAGAAGGAGCATATTAGTGGTGACAAATAAGCATAATGTAACATGTTAATCTGTAAAAAGTTTTGAAATTGCACCTGTATTATTAAGCATTTCTCTTAAATATAATAAAAATTATAGTATTACATTTAAAATTTATTTTTGAAAATAACGACCTTTTTCCACACTAGATCTTTGATTCGTTTAGCGTCATTTGTCATGGTATGTCACATTTTATCAGTGTTAAATGTGATCTATCTTAATTTTAGACGTCAATGAATTCTGAGATATATTGATAACGAATAACAAATGATGCTATGTCATAAATTGTCTTAGAATTTAATCTGGTGCATTTAAAACTGTGCAGAAATATGAAATCTATAAATTTATTATTATGAAAATGCCTTTCATTTTAAGGTAATTAATTGTGATAGATATGAGATGCAAATTTAAATGGTGTCGAGCCATGAACATTGTAAAAAATGTGATCTAAACTATTCCCTTTTAGCTCCTTTTAGTTTAGTTGGTAAGAAAATTAGAAAGAAATGGAAACTTCTATGTTCTTCTATACTAAAATTGGAGCGGAAAAATATATCACATAAAATATTTTAAATCGAAGGGCAGTACAAAATGTATACCAGCAAATTTGGAACATTTGAAACCAACTATTGGTAATGGTCATTCAACTGTTTGGCCAAACAGTCTTTAGAAATACAATATACTATGCACATCTATAGTAAAAATAAGGGGAAAGTATGCTATAGAGGGAATGCGGTAAATCAAAGGCCAGTGAAAAACGAGACACCAATTTTGAAAGAGTTAAATCAACGAATTGTAATAGAAAACAAATAAAAGAAGAGTAATAATCATAATAAATCAAAACTATTTGCAGAGTCTAGCATCTTTACACGATTACTTAACACTCTTTCAAAAGATTTACAAAAGAACCTCAAATAATTTATGAATATCAAGGGCTCGATTTTCGAAATAGTTGGGAAGCACCAATTAATTCAGATATATGAGGTAATAAACTACTCAAAGACAAACAAACTTAGAAAAAACTTCATTCTTAATGTTATGTTGAATGAATGAATGAACAAATTCCACTTTGGAAGGAAAGCAAAAAAGAACAAATAAAAAAAAAATAAAAGTAAAAACTGACTCGGGTTTCAATTTTAGTTTACTGCTTCCATTGCCAGATGTCACAGCAAAATTTCTCGTAAAAATGTAGAAGCCGTGAATTTTAAGTGCAGCCAAATGGTAAAATGGAATGATTTATTCCTCAAACTACCTCGAAATAGAAGCGGAATTCCCATTAAAAAACTATTGCCTTTCCTTTGTCCCTCGGCTCATTTTCGAGAAAAGTAAAGAAAATCAGGAGCAGAACGACTCTACTCCACTCTATTTGTGTTTCTACCGTCATCGAAGAGGGGGAGAAAATGGACACAAACGCTTCCCTTACTAATTTAATGTGTTTCAAAAGTTTTCGCGTATTTTCATCTTCGTTTCAGTACATGTGGTGACATAAAATCGAAGGAATAGATCCACTTACTCAAGTACAACACTGAGACATTTTTGCTCTCGCTAAATTCGTCAATGCGTTTTGTTTATGTGCTTATTTACGTTTTTTAGAACTGTTTACGTTCCTCCATTCTCTTAATTTCCGCTGGGACTCCAGTTTCAGAAAAGGCAATATGATACTGCCATGATAGGTGTTGTCACTTTTCAGCTACAAAAAGGGAAGACTTACGATGATTTCGTTGAAAAAAAGAAAGAAAGAGTTACTTCTTTATCTGTTTCAAAGAAAAGAAAAAGATACGTAGCACAATCAGTCAGCATCAACGAAGGAAATTAGTTTTTTTCTTCTTTTAGATATTTCGGATAAAAATAATTAGCTCCATGAAGCAAATGAATGTATGTGTAGTTATGAGTTGTAGAAGATTAAAAATAAAATAAACAACATTTTCTTTTGCAATCATTTATTTTCCTGAAATGTTAGTTTTTGAAACAGTTGCAAAGAATAATGTTTACCAATTTGTCTTTCCGATGTTCACATGCTGCTTCAAACCATTACTTTGAAATAATAATGAAAAAATGTTTTGTTTGCTCATGCGCATGTATTTGCTAAATGTCATCGACTTATTTATCGAAACTGGTTGGCAACATTTATATAATATTTATTACTTCCAAACTACACACTCTTATCAATGGTGCTCTGTTTCAACATATTTATTCAAATTCATTTAACCCCTTAACAGTAGTGTCCGTACATCGTGCGTGCATCGAAATATTTAATACTTTTAGTCTTATAAACTAAAATTTAATTAATTATTGGTTTTATAATGACACAAAAATTACGTATAATCCATAAATATCTCAAGTATTCTATGTCTTTTTAGATGGATGAAAACGACGATCCCTTTCCAAAACAAAAGGGTTCATCTTATTAGATAGCACAGGAATTGAAACTGGTGCTAAAGATTTCTATAAAACATACCTGTAATCATGGAAATATAATAAAATTCTTTCTTAATGCATATTATTACAGGGTTCGGCAAAAAAAAAACTCGGACAAAATTAGTGCATCATAGAATAGAAGTTAACTAATATCTTTTTAATTTGTGTGCATTTCTTTTTGTCTACCACTTTAATTATAAAATATTTTATTTTGTTTTTTTGGCATTTTTACAATATCAAGCAAAATATCTGCTATTTTAGCGTTGTTTAAATCGTTCGTTTGCTTAAAGTGCCTCGGCAAACAGTGTCTGATACAATCTGCCGTTTCAAAGAGCTTGGCAATGATGTTAACGTCCAGGAAGTGGACGAAAACATACGGTGAACACTTCCAGGAATCGTAAGGCCATCAAAAAGCGAGTTCAACGAAATCCGTGGGTTTCCATGTGAAAGATCGCTCGTGAAATGGGAAAGATCGCAAGTGACCGATCGGCGCCGCGAATGGCAAAAATAGAGCTTGGACTGAAGCCTTACAAGTTCCAAAAAGTTCAGCTCCTCACTGGAAAAAACAAACTCGTGCGGCTCCAAAGATGCCGAAAACTTTTGAGACGGGCCGCAAGTCAGCGCTTGGAGAGATTCCTTTTCACTGATGAGAAGCTCTTTACCGTCCAACAAGCTCATAACTCCCAGAGCGATAGGATCTGGTCTGTAGACGGTCCAAGCACCTCGGCAATTGTTGAACATCGCCAACATCCAAAGTCGATCATTTTCTGGGGCGGAATTTGCGCAAGCAGCAGAACACCTCCGGTTTTTGCGGATGAGGGAGTTAAAATAAATCACAAAGTGTACCGCCGGGACATTCTAGAAGCTGTTGTACTTCCGTGGGCCAAAAAGAACTTCGGCGATTTAAACTGGACGTTTCACAAGGCCAAAAAGACATAAGAGAGGTGCAAGTCGCATTTTCCGGACATGATATCATCTGCAGAATGGCCACCCTACTCGCCAGATCTGAATCCTATGGATTACAGTGTATGCTCCATTTTGGAGTCTAGGGCCTGCACTAAACCACAGAAAAGTTTATACTCTCTAAAGCAATCGATTCGGCTGGAATGGGATAGATTAAAGGAAGAAGACTTGCGGCCCATTGCTGAAAATTTCAATAAGCGTTTGCGCCTCTGCAAAAGGCGGCCACTTTGAAACCAATTAAATTTTTTTACTAGTAATAGTCTACTCTTATTATTATTTGCTATATTTTGTTAATTTATTTATTTTTAATAAAGTTATATTAAAATTGTTTGTCCGGGGTTTTTTTGGCGCACCCTGTAAATAAAGTTGTGGTGGTGGTTCTAATATCACCTGATCTTGCATATCTAAGTCCATCAGTCAATAACTCATAATAAAGAGGCCGTGTGGAATCTTCTTCCGATGAAAGCAGCATTGGAACACACAGGTAGCACCTGAAGTAGAAGCCTCGCTTTGCTTCAGAATTTGGGAGAAAAAAGCATTCATGCAGAGTTTTCAGGGGAAATTGACCCATATTATATGTTTTATTTGGAGGGGGAAAAGTCCAGTAGTCAGCCCGACAACAGCGAACAATTGCTTGTAAAGTTCCTAGATGTTTTTAAATACAGTAAAATGCCGGTTAAACGAACTCGGTTAACCGAAAACCGTTTTATCAGAAATTCTTCTAAATCCAGAAGATCAAAAGTGCGTACTGTACTTTACGGGAATAATCGACTTTTTTGCAACGATATCTCCACTTTTATCTTCTAATCTTCCCAAAGAAAGTCAGAGATTAATAGAATAGCTAATAGCATAATGTAGAATGCTAAAATTAAAATTGATGGGTATTAACAATATTAATTACGATATTGTTTATTTGTGCCCTTCAGATGCATTGTGCCCGAACTGACCAATGCGAATATTGCGCTCGGCGGAGGGTTAACTTTAATAAAGAACGTAAGTGTAGCCTCCAAAGAGACTTTCGAATTTATTTTAAATTCAAAAGATTTCAGAATTACACACCGTAATTAGATTCAAAATAGTAATAAATGTCTATGGCTTAACCGAAAATAATCATTACCTGAAACGGTTCCCCACTTTCGTTCGGTTAACCGTATTTCTACTTTAATGCTTCAGCAACGGGTGATTAGTTACGGTCGGTCTGACCGCAGAAGGGTTTTAGTTATATTAACGTCCCGTTTTGATACAACACGAGCGCTATTTTGGGATGAACCTTGTAATTTTGAACTGTGGTCAGATGACGAGGACGGCACCTGAGTTGGCACCCCCTCTCCAAACTTCCGCACCACACCAGCCGGGGACGTTTGGCCCTCTACATATGATTTAATGCTTAACAGGCCACATACAAGGAGAATCTTCAATGGAATCGGGTTTCGAGCCAGGAGCCCTCAGGCCTCGAAGCCGAGACCTTACCACTAAGTCTCGGCGGCTCCACAAGAAGTCTTATATAAACTATTAAAAGTATGCCTAGTTGCTATCATTCTTGTACATCTTAAAAATCATTCAACATCATATTAGCTTAACTTCGTGCACGAGGACTTCGATTTATTATGTTTTTTATCCGCTAAGGCAAGTGTTTGCATATTCCAAGTACTATCGGTTGATAATAAGTAGACTACTTACAGAAGTGTACTCGTCTGCTGATCTTGAAGTGTACGGATCTTCAGTGGAATCGGGTTTCGAACCTGGTACTCTCCTGTCCCTAGGTCAAGGCCTTACCACCAGGCCACTACGGCCTCCTGGCCGCAGAAGGTGTTTCTCCAAGAGTAATATAAAATGTGGTGAGATTTTACTAAAAGGCTAGGAATGTATCCCAATATCTCAAATTTTGATGATAAGTCAGACTTCTATCTGATGTGTGTTTCTTTGGTTTTCAATTCCGCTTCGACCAACAAAAGGTGCTAGTTTCTCTTTATCACAAATAATTGGCTAAGTATGCTAAACCAAGTGAGAATCCAATCAGTTCCATTGCAATTAATATTAACTTTATTTCATAAGATTCAAGAAGATATTCAAGATGCAACTTACATACCATTGCAGTAATTTAACAACAGAAAAATGTAATTTCCAGAAATCTTAAACAGAAGTTGTTTAATTATAAAAATCTTTCAGCATGAATGAAGAAATCTTTATAAAAGAAAAAGAATGAAAGAATACTGAGGCAAAAGAAAAAGATAATTCCAAACTTTTTCTTATGAACCCACTTTCATAAAATAATAGGGTGTCAACGAAGAAAAGTATTATTAATGCTTCCAGAATAATAAATAAGAAATTTCAGTTTTTCCCAGCGAAAATAATTTGACAATGAACGTCAAATATGAATTCTTTTTTCTGAAAGAAATGTATTTATTTCAATACGAATACAAAACAAATGCACTAAAAACTGTCACTTAAAGCAATCGAAATTTTTCTTTGAACGTTCTTTAAGTGAATTCCCAAAGATTACTCCATTTAATAACTCATAAAAAGTTCGGGGCATTTCAGCTCTTGATTTAATTTTTATAACTTGCGCCGATTTGAAGAAGACAGATAAAAATATGATAGAAATGATGTTACCGCCTAGGGATTTAGGAAAGAAAAAAAGCAAAGTCCATAGCAAACATTCTTTTTTCAAAATGAGAAAAATAAGTGCAACTTCTTAAAAAATGAAGAAAATAAATGTTTCGGAGATTAAGAGGTTCTAAGAATAGAAACTCTCTTAAAACGTTAATTAGTTCTCCGAAACATTTCTTTATGCTTTATTTTTAATTGCTTCTTTTTGCTATTTAGTTTGAAGCACTACTAAGTTTCTTGCGGTTTTCCTATTTCCCAGCTACTGTCTTAACCTTAAACTATAAGTTATAGTTATTTATTTAAATGTTTCATTTAGTTCACTACAGCTTTCCAATTTCTTTTTAGAAAAATTGTGATTTAAAAATAAGGCTACATTAAAAATATTGTAAAATGAAAAATTAAATTTGTCAAGTGTTTTTAACCTGCAGTAATTCGAAGTTGCGTACATGATAATAAGCCATACAGTGCAAACGGAGGTACTTTTTTCACATGTAGGTGTTAAGAATAATTTTATAGCTATAATTATTTGGAAAGTTAAATATTCTGCATACTTGATATTTTCTTTATAAATTAATGAACTTGGGAAAATAAAATAAATGGAGACTGTAATAACTCTGCTGATGCTTACTCAGTCAAAGTACCCAAGAAAAATTTTAGCGTTGTTGATAATAAATTACTTCAGACTAATATAATAAATAACGTAAGAAACAATGTAAGGTATGAACTTTATGTTTATTTACTGTTTATATTAAAACACAATCACCATCACAATTGAGATTTAAGCACAGACTGCTGATATTGCAATCCGTGAAGACGATTTGTATTCTTATTTTGTTGAAATTTTATTGGATTAAAAGTACAATGCATTATTTTTGAGCATGATTACCCTATAGAACCGTAATTGACAATGGGTAGACTAAAAATTGTAGATGAAACTGGTTAGACTACATAATTATACTTAAAATCTTTACATTACAAAATTATAGTTAAAAGCTTTACATTACAAAATTATAGTTAAAATCTTTACATCACAAAATTATAGTTAAAATCTTTACATTACAAAGTTATAGTTAAAATCTTTACATTACAAAATTGTAGTTAAAATCTTTACATTACAAAATTATAATTAAAATATTTACATTACAAAATTATAGTTAAAATCTTTACATTCCAAAGTTATAGTTAAAATCTTTACACTACATAATTGCCATTGGAAATAGTTACACTATATCATATGTGGCAAAGTCCTTTACTTGATTAATCTTTTAGATTTGATCTTTAAGACTTACTTTGGTCAGAATTTGGACAGCTTCTAGTTAAGCATTAACCGTTTCAGTGCCAGACGAAATTTTATCCAACAAATGCTTTAAAGGTAAAACAACTTTTTAATTTCAAAGAAAAATACGCACTTAAGAGTGAGTATCCTTATCAAAAGTAAATATAAAACCCTTAAAAAGCGATGTTTAGTAAATTGAAATCCATAACTCTATTCCAACTTCAGATAACTTGTGCTGTTTCACAGTAATATCGAAATAAACTTTCTGATTTAAAGGCTGGCGTTTAAAACTAAATGAAATTACTACAAAAAAATTTATGCGAATCAATGTTCAATGTGAACCTGAACAAAAGTACCATCTGATTTTATCGAATTCCATAATGCAGAACAAGGAGGGGCACAGAATTCAACAAAATATGCGACGATAAAAGTCTGAAATCTTCATCCAATCTATGATGGATATTTTTCCTCTTTTAAAGTTAAAAATATATTTTTGCTCTAAAGGGGGAGTTAAAAATTAACCTCCGTGGGCCATCTGCGACCACAAAATGCAGAGAATGTGAATTTGAATCAATAGCCGACAAGCAATTATGGGAAATGCAGCAAAGTATTTCACAAAGTATCGCGCATTATGAAGTATGCCGCCGGCGATAAAATCCCATTCTCGCGATGGTTAAGAGAATATTGTAATGAAGCTGCCTCTCCCCTAGTCTCCAGAAATAACTGATAAAAACCTTAATGAATAAGAACGAACTTCTAGTTTTACTTAAAATCGTTAACACGAAGTTAATTGCGAAAGAGGTAACGCTCTGCGAACGTTTATGATAATATTCTGTACCAATTATGGGTCTCATAAAAAAAGTCAATGTCATTAAATAACCCTATCGCCGTAGTGAGCTTTGAACTCGCCAATTAAGGCGTGAAAACCAATCAGAACAGGCCAAAAAAGGTATATTCCCAGCTGATAAATAAAACGCAAAAAGTAATTAATACAGTAAGTGTATTGATAATATTTAAGCAATCGTCGGGCTCTGGCTCTTCCAGAAACTACGTTTAATGTTCAACCAACTCCCAGAAACCAGAAAAATGAAAACCGGATAAGCATTAATGGATTCATAATTAATTAAGTCCTTTAATGTGCTTAATGAAGCAAGTATTCTTGCTTTGCGTGTCCTCTCGAAATGCTACAGAGAAACAGATGGATGCAGGGATAATAATAGGTGGCATACGCGGTGTGATGTTTAAAGCTCTTTCATTTCGTTTCATTACGCGACTTGAAGATGGCGTAGGTTCTGTGCTTTTTTATTTTGCAATATTGTCGATGCAGAAGATGAATGTAAAGGATTCCAAGCTTTAAGTTTGAAACATAAATGTTCGTGGATTTATAAATATATAGATTGTGATAAAAATTAAGTTGAACACGTTAACAATGATTTTTGATTTCTATAAATTCAGCTTCGAGAAATAGTATCTTTTATACGTAGAAAAAACATTATATTAATTTACAGATAATGACAAAAAAGCATAATATAAAATAATTACTTTAATTTTCTTCCTCTATTAGTAAGAGATATAAGGATTTTTTTATTTTCAAAGAATGTTCTTTATTCTTTCCTACATAATATATTTATAATATTTTTGATTGTATTCTTGCTTAAGTTTATTCAGTATAATGAAACTAGGTGATAACTTTTAACCATCGACATTTTTATGTTTTTCGAACATTTTTCTTTCGAAGACAAATTTATTTATATGCATGACTAAATGTTTAATAACTAATGACATCACCAGACATTACTGATCATAATTTCTGAGCTACAACAAACTGTAGTGGCTTATACTTCTTCCTTTCTGCTTGTTTCTATGATACGAGATCTATAAATAATTTTAATGAAGTTTAAGTGATTCAAAAGACATACCTTATTACGAAATTTTTGTCCGATTACTTGTCAGGTGTTGAAAAAAAATTATTTTTATAAGCTAAAATTCATATTTGGAATATTTAATCCTTCGGATTAATGGGATATTTTTCAATGGCTCACTTTTATAAATTTATCGATGAAAGATTTAAAATTTAATTTCCGGTTTCCAATTATAGATGCAGGGTACATTTGAACTTATGGACATGCTCTAATGTACTTACGTGACATGACATAACTAATCCTCTTCAATGAAACATAATCTTATTAATCAGGTTATTCAGTTCAAAATCTACATTTTCACATATTTTTTAAATATAAAATGAATGAAACATAAAAATTCAAAATATAAAATCCTCTTTAAAGATTGAAAGTTGCTTTTCAGGGCTTAGAAAATGTTTTAAATTTTTTCACATTGAGCTCTAAAACTTTCAGACGTAAATGAAATATTTAAAAAAGAATAACTGATAATCTTCCTTTGAAGATGAGCGATCTTAAGATACACAAGGTAAGTACACAGTTAATTAAAAACTTTATAAAACTGAAATCGTATAGGAACTCTAAAAACTGCAGAAAATTCCAGAACCTTAAATCCGAAGGGACTTAAACTAAATAATTGAGATTACTATTACATTAATCCCAATTTTACCTGAAACTATATCCTGTAAAGTTTACATAACAATAAAAAATTCTATTGGCATTCTATAGAGCTAGTTTAGTTTAGTTATACAATTAACAACCCGTTTTGAAGTAATACGAGGGTTATTTCTGAGCTAGTTTGATTCAGTTTTTTCTTTGATAATTCATACTGATGTTATCTCCAACAGTCTCAAATTTCTCATCCTCATATGTGAAGTTTGGATTCACAAAGCGAAGGAACGTGCCGTTAAGTGCAGCATCTTTATGTATCCGTAAGTACATGCTAAGCTATCTTAAACATGTAAAAAGCAATAGCAAGTGCTTCTGTTAACTTCAAAATCAGAAATAAACTATCCAGTAATCGATAATTATCTACTGACATTAAAAGTACATCAAAAACGGCAACAATGCATCTAACGTACAAGTATTCAAAAAAAAAAATAAAATGCGCACCCTTTCTCTTAAAATTTTTAGCTTCGAAGCACAAAAATGGTAAGACTCTTTTATGTCTTAGCCTTCTGAGTAGATCGGACAATCAGATCAAGTGGCCATCTATCGGTAATTCTCTTTTAGTGGAGCCTTCGACCTACATATCCAGTGACTTCATGAATTTTAATCCCCGTGATAGGGAGGTACAGCTACCCTTATGCTCCTCCATTATTATTTTACATTAAAGGAATTTCCTAATTTTCTCATTTTGCGTACTCTCACCAGAAAATAATTTACCTTAAAATACCGTCCAATATGAGTATCTATCATATCCAGTATTGTCTTTTCCGCTAATCAACAGTTCCTGATGTTTGACGGTGTTTCACATCAGTAATCTTATGTCCGATTGATATCAGTAAAGATGAGATATGAGAATGCAATATTGCTTTTTCCACTGGCGAACTGCCACTGACATTTAACTATGATGAATTTGATGTACTCTCACTGAAAAAAGTCCATCACATATTAAATAAATATAAAACACTGATGTGGTGTAATCATCTATGGAATACATTATATCGCTGAAAGTAACGCGACAAAACTTGGAGTATTCTCTCATCGATTTATAATTACCCATAATTATGTTACTTAAAATTTTTGGTCAAAAATAATTTAATCTAGGGGAAATGCGGCATAAATGTTTGAGATTTTCATTAATAAAAATCTTATATGAATATAAAGTATTATTATTAATGTTGTATAAATTTCTACGTTTATGTTTTGGCCACAGCTTCATCCAGCGTGCGCTGTCTATCTAGCTCAAGCGTAGTGGAGAGCTTAGTGATATAAAGGCACAAGCATAATCTGTCATCTCTATTTGCTCTTGCTATTGCTTTGCTTTATGTTCCTGTTGTCGACATGTTAATTCAATTATCATTTACTTTACTTTTATTTTGTTAAGTTTATTAAAGTTAAAATTGTTACCATGAGTTAGCTTCTTCAGTGTTGCGTGATGTTTCCTCACACCTGCACGAGCCAGTATATGCATGCATACCTGTAAACGGTGGTTTGTACCTTCTAAGTTACCTTGCCTAATGCGATGCAGTAGCTACTCTTTGTTGCAGTAACTTAAAGTAAATTATTGCCCTAGTGCTATAGACATAATGATGACCAAGTTAGCCTATTGACCACCGCATCGATTCAAAGTACAAACTTTATATTTGGTTTGCTAAAATGTTTTATATTTGGTGTTTTCTGCACAAATTTCGAGAACGAATGTATGGAAGCAAACTTTTTCAGTATTCGTGCTCGAAGTTAGTGCTGAAAACACTGAATATTTAATCTCAGCTGGGATTTCCCTGCTGATGACGTGTTTTGGACGTCAGCGTTTTGTTTTATTAGTTGGTATTTCTTCTTTAAAAATAGAGTTTAGCATTTTTATTTGTTAATATTTTCAATGCACGGTTGTACTGCTGCAATGACGTATTCACCGCGCTAGTGTAGGTTATTCCACATTTTCTGGTTCCAATTAATTGCTTCAAGTTTAGAAACATATAACTTTTCAATTTTCTGTTCTTCAGAAAAGGCTTTTATAGTGTGTATCGTGCTCATTTTTTTCTATATTTGTATTTTTATATAAATCTGACAATTAGTCCAGTTCTATTGTCGATCCTTTTATTACTACATTTTTTTAAAAAAATGCATTTAGAACAGCTACTATAAAATGCACATTAATAGATTTATTTAAAATTTTACTAAAAGAAATGGAAATGCGTGGTAAATAAATGCAGTAATTAAAAATAAATATATTATATTTTTCCCATAAGAATGACAACTCGCATGGTAAAACAATCTTTGTAAGCATGGCAGTATTTTGTTCATTTACAATGTGAAGAAAGTCGCACGTAACTTTTGGTGTAATGACTTCATGACAAATTCCCGTAATATAAATCTTTATCTGTATTGAATGGTCGTGCTCACATACACACGGACTGACAGACAGATATTAATTTCAGAAATAAATAAAACGAAATATATATTCAATTTGGAGGTCGTTTTTTTACTACAACAAAACTTTTTCTATGTATAATATGTATACAAGAAAGTCGAAACATGTATGTTTTTATAAATAAATGAAACGAAAAAAAACCTTATGCAAAAAATGCTTTTTGAAATAGAAAACCAATTTTTCTTATTAACAACATTTTATCTAAATGTGAAAAATATTTCTAAATTTTTGTGAATAAATGCTTAAAAGTCTTATAGAAAGTCCTATCCCACACACTAAAATGGTGATAATTGTTGTTTTATTGGAATATTTTCTAAAATGTCCTCTTGATCAATAAAACAATTTAATATTTCACAAAGCTGCGCTGTTTTTCATTTATGCTTCTCAAGAAGAAATTCCTTTTGATTCTTTAACAACGATTTTGTATGAAAAAGACAAACAGATTCGTTATTTATTCAAAATGTATTGTCTCGTTCTTCTGTTTTTCATGGAATATTAAGTTGGAAATAACATTGCCTTGTTTTGTAAAATGAATGCACAGGTGTAATCGATGTTGATGAAATGAGATCTACTTACCTAATTAGTAGATTGAGCTGACGTTTCCTTCTTATAACCACATTACATTTACTTCAAAATGCTCGGCGACAAACACGTTTTAATGGTTGCGTCATATTAGTATATCACTCCGAGTTTCGTGTTGCGAATAACAAACTCGCTTTAATGGTCCATTACTAAAGTATGATAGCAATTAGTTTAGAAAAATTGTTGCATTTCTAGTGAGTACTTTTAATGTTTCGTATTGCAAAGCCTTCGTATGCATTCCGTGGAAATGTTTGCAACAAATAACAGATACATCAGTAGTATTGATATTTGTTTCGTGTTCTTCAATATTTTCTATGTCTTGGAAACGCGAATCTATGCTCATATTATATGAGGAGACTAGCTGTTACCCGCGACTTCGTGCGCGAAGAATTTCAATTATTCTTTTTTTTTAATTCACGAATGTAAATGCTATGTTGTATTTTAAAAGGGGAAAGTAAAAGTTCTGACGGTTGATAATACTTAATTAGACGGCTGACAGGAGTGTACTGTACATGTATGCTGATATAGTTCTGTAAATTGTTTATCTATGCTAATATGCTTTTGTATGCCACGTTACTTGCACGGATGTAGAGGTTGTGTCGGCTGGACACACGTGAACACGCCACATATAGTTGACCATGCGAAAAATATGATTTTTCTAAATGTACGCCTGCCACCTTCAGTGTCTGGCTCTGAGCCTGGCAAATAATATTTTTAAAGGGATTTGTTACCTTTTGAACTGAAATGATAAATCCTTCGGTATTATCGGAAGGCGTGGAATTAAAACACTCTGTCTTCTCCCTATATCAGTCATAACAGTATCTTTCATGACGTTTGGACCTAGGTGTGTAATTTGTAACCGTGTGCCATTGCGGAGCCTCGGTATATCGAGGTTACGTATTAGTAGTACTGGCACACCTACTTTCAATCTCGGCTTGTCGGAAGGTGCGCCTGAAAATTCTAAGACGTTGAAGAAAAAAAAAGATGATGAAAAAAAACCTACAAAATATGATGTTCCTTGTTAATGCCCATTACCGTATCTACAGATGGATATTCTGTAATATCTCACTGTGAAAATTAAACAAAACACCGAGAGAACAATTCACTAACGTCATTGGATCACTGTGTAACCGTATTAAAAGCTGTAAATGCTACGACAACAGGAAACCGGAAGTGTAAAGTCTCCTTTGTTGTTTATGGTCAAAGAAGGCAATATTTTCTTATATTAACTTTAACACTGGCAAAAGCCCGCGCGCGAAACAGTAATTTGGCTTGAATTTATTTCTATAAGAATAAAAAAATTGTTAGAAATTACGTTACAAAAATATTTTTAAACCTTAATAACAATCAGAGAAAACCTTTCATCGCAATGGAATTAATAGCATTTCTGGTCTTTAAAATGGCATAAAAATAATTGTTGTCTAATAAATATTTCAGAAGTTACTGGCAAAAAACGTCTACTCATAAGGCTTAAAAGCGACTAATTTTCGTTATTTAATTAAATACCTTAAGAATGAATTAACTCTAAAAGTTGAAAATAGCACCTTTGACGTAGAAATATGCTGTAGAATGCCGTGTGAAAATTTCACATCGCTACCGTTCACCGTTTAGGAAGAGTTCTTGTGACCGACCGACCGACAGACAGACACGTGTAATTTCTGCCTTATTTTATGGATATTTATAAACATAAGCAAAATTTTCAGAAATAAAGGTAAATTAGTTCAAAGTCTAACCATTTCCTAGCAACTGAGTAGCTGTAAATTTGCTTTATTTCAAAATCGTCTGTACGTAAAACTTTAAAAATTAATAAAAATTGAAGGAAAAATGTCACAGACAATAATTTGGTATCATTCAAAAGGTAAAATTTTGCACTTTAAGATGGTATAAAAATAATGTGTATCGGACAATTTGTTCCGAAGTTACAGCGGAAAGAAGGATTACGTGATTGTTTATTTTAAAAATAATTTATTCCACATGTTTTCTCATTCCAGAAGGATCACGTGACAGTTGGTTGAAAAATAAAATAATCTTCATCGAGAATCGCTGAGTCAATGGGCTTTGTTAATTATTTAATTGTTGTCTGAACTTTTAAAAATTAATAACAATCGAAGGAAAAATGTTACAGAAATAAAATTGGTATCATTGAAAAGGTAAAAATTTGAACTTTAAGATGGTATAAAAATATGTTTTGTCAGACAATTTGACAAAAGTTACGGCGGTAAAACGGTTTCGGTTAATTTCTAATTAACTGTCTGTTTAATTAACTTTTGGACTCAGAAAAGTTCATAAGTGTCTTCCCCTTGTCTTAAATAATAAGTGCACAAAATTTGGTTGAAAACCGTCCATTGGTTTAGGAGGAGATGTGGAACATAGCCACATACATACCCACAATGACTTTTATTTATATTAAGATTGCTCATGAGTTTCAAACATTCTGAAGACTAAAGCGGAATGAAATTCCGAAATAGCATCAAATGATTCAGAAAATTAATATGTTTTACACATGCATACAACATTTTCAAAAATTACCAACACATAAACTAAGTATTAAAAAATAATAAAAATTTATGTTTCCATGCATTACCAAAAATTTACAAAACTAAATTTTCTCAACATTAAAAAAAATAAATAATAAAATAATAATCATATATATATCTAATAAAAATCATATATATATATATATATATATATATATATATATACTCACTAAATATAGTTCTGAAAAAGTTGCGAATTCTAACTTTTTATACGGTCTCCCGGTCCTATGAGTCATATTTAGTAAAATATTCTTGAGACTATCGTTTTAAACAAAAAAGTCCCACTCTTCTGCGACTAAACCTGAGCGAGTTATAGAGTTTTCAATTTCATGATTTTTACCAATCAGCGGCCTTGTGGAGCAAGTGCAGCGCATTCATTTATGGATAGTCTTCAAGACGTCTATTGAAGTGGTGTAAAGTGGTCTAAGTCAGCGATATTCAGAGTTCCATAACTCGGTCAATTTTAGTCGCAGAAGAGTGGTACTTTTTTTGTTTAAAATGTTAGAGTTTAAAAAGAATTTTTACTAAATATTGTTGATAGAACCGGAGAATTAGAATCCGAAAATTTTTCCGGAATATATTTATTCACTCAAAATACATAAAATATAATTGTTCCCTTCAATAAAAGCATTTTCCAATTGGAACTATATGACTCTCTGACGGTTTAGAAATAAGCTATTGGACTACGATAAGTGTGGACACAATACATATATATATATATATATGTTGATGTTCTACGTTCTATTGTTGCATTATCCGCGTAATTATTCCCTTAATTAAATATTTGTTCTGAAACAAAATTTCAAAAAGATAAAGAGATTACGTCACATAAATCTAAAATTCCCGGAGTATCCTTACTATATACATCCCTGACAACGCATGATAAAATAAAGCAATTTTTTATAATTTTAACGCCTTAGAAAAAAAAAGATTTTTTTCCGAAAATTCTAAATTATTCGATATCAGGATCTCCATATTTTTTGCTAATAAAGTGCAGATAACTCATACTATGATGGTTAGCTGCTTGATTGAATTTAAAATTGAAAGACACTATTAAGGCTATACCAAAATATGGTATAGCCTTCTTAAAATGAATTTTATTTCAGAGCAGAAAATGATGAAATTACAAAAATGTTTTCAATTGTAAAACGAAATTTGGTTTAATGCATAAAGTGATGAGCCAGATATTCCATAATATTTTCCTTAGATGCAATGTTCTATTCAAAAGACTGAAAAATAATTAATTTTATTGAATAATTATTTTATACAATAAAATTAATTTTTAAAAAATAAAATGAACGTTACTGGCGTGTTTGTCAAATTATCTAAATTTAAGCCAAAACTGATTGGAGTTTAAAAATATTGCTTCCATACTGTAATTTGGAATCAAACTTATGACTAATGCATCACAATAATATTAATGTGTCACAATAACTTACGTTTACTTGATTTTTATTGTAACATTTTGTCTCTAACTAAATTGCACAGCAAAAAAATAATTCATAATTTATGAATTATCATATATCTAATTAGTAAATTTTTCTGATAGATTTTTACATAACTAAGAAAGAATAAAATTTTATTTAATTGCATGCTTTGATTTTTCTGTATAATTTTGTTGTTAAAGTACATTTTTCCTTTACTTTAAAAAAAAGTATTTTCGTTTTTTTTTTTTATTCTCTTGAATTATTTCCAGATACAAAGCGGTTGAAAAATATGTTTGTACTGAGCTATTTTATATACTAAATTTCATGTCGAAAACAAAAACCAAAATTGAATGGTGGAAGGAAAATATATTTCATATTTTATTAACGACGGAAATAATAACTTCCACTGAGAAATCCGCTGTCAAATATTAAAAGAAAGTATACATATTTTTATAATAAGTGGGGGAGCATATTTAACTGTCAAATATTAAAAGAATGTATATATATTTTTATAATAAGTGGGGGAGTATAGTTAGCTGCCATAAAACATTATTTAATTCGACAACCAATGATAAAATGTGATAATTCCAGAAATGAGTGAAATATGTGATTTCTACATTTATTTTATCATAACTGAGTATAATTTGTCAGGAAGCTACGATGGGTCTATTCTGGATCGAACTCCCAAAAGTTTAAACTAACACAGTGGTGAAATATACGAAAAAGTTGGCCAAAATTGTTAGATATTAAAATTATATAATTATTTGTATTAAGAAATTTAGGATATGTTGGGTAGGCGTAAATATTAAGAAATTCTCAATTAATGAAGACATTCATGGAGAATTAAACAGTCAATACACTATAAACAGTAGAAAATGAATAAAATAGCATCAGCTGACTTCAGGCGCATGCAGTATTGCTTTCATTCATGGTTCAGATTATCAACCACCAAACCTATTTGATATTTAAATTTATCTTGGATTCTTTTTTTAGGATTTCAACATTGTTTTTAAACTCCCCCGCCCCTGAGTTAGTGATTTGCATAACGTAAGTCTAAGCACTAGAAGAATATAATCAGGCAATCTAGCGTGGACAGTCCTGACTGTCGGTTTTCAATGACCGATTTGAATAAGACTGTAAGCAATGTTTAAACTGCTTGCTTGTGGTTGGACACAAATTACATCTTTGGTTCGTTAAGTATTTTTAATATCTTTTGCTGTTATGACTAATTAAAAATTTTGTCGCCCGTTTTCATGTCTGTGGGATTCAAATCAGTTTTCTAGTTTGTGACATACGCACCTTCTTGTTTTCTAATTCGTGCAAATTCCTGAACAAACTGGAGTCGTACTGGTCTACTATAACGAGAAGACAGTCGTGGATAATCCACAATGCAGTATACTGTTGTTCATCTCGATTCTGCAAAAAAATAATTTACTGGAACAAGAGTTATTTAAATTGTTTCGAGGAACTGTCAAAATCTCATTTACTAAATAAAAATATTATTAATATCGTCCCGCAGGATAAAACATCCTCTTATAGAGACTTAACCAGACGCTTTACAGTTTGATTAAGCAAGTCTTGTAAATCCACTTGTGCTGAAGCTTCATTTACAGAAATATTTTCCGCACAACTCATCTTTTTAGAAGTATGTTTTTTAAGAATGTTACTAATTTGTTATTTTAACTGTAGATTTTTGTACTTATTGCGAATATATAAAAATTTAAAATTGCAGTTAATAACACTGCGCTGCAAAAAAAAATTAAAATTTCGAGCCCTGATACTATTCCTTCTGATTCTTATGTAAAATGACCTTCTAAATCCAAATATGACACCCATTTTGCCCCATCACCCACTGTTTTCTCGGGACGCCCACCCCCCGATTTGTAACACTGTTTGGTAATTTTATGGCCATGAATTTTATTTGGAGGGGGGAAACTATTATTTTTACTGTTAAATGTCTTCTGAGGGGCTACAGAGGTGAAAGTTCTAAAATATAAGCATTTGTAGCAACGGGTGAGATTTGGGTGGGGATTTGTCCCCTTAAATTTAAAAAAAAATCGATAAAAATGACCGGTTTTTCTGGTTTGTTTTCGCAATTTTTTCACTTATTTTCTACATATTCCAGCTTCCAACCCCCTTTTCTTCACCCAAACACCCCATATAATAAAAATATATAGCAACAATTTTGGCTAAAAGCGGGTGAGGGGGAGAGGTCCCGAAGCCCTGACAAAAATGTTTGGAAGATTCATTGTACAACGTTTCCGCTCTTTACTTTTATCGCTATTCTGTAATTTTATTACCATGAATTTGATTTGGAGGGGGGGGGGGTCATATTTTAGAACTTTTAACCTCTGTTTCCCCTCAGAAGACATTTAACGGTAAAAATAATTGTTCCCCCCTCCAAATCAAATTTATGGCCATAAAATTACCGGACAGTGATAAAAATAGGGGGGAGGGCGTCCCGAGAAAACGGTGGGTGATGGAGCAAAATGGGAGTCATATTCGGATACAGGAGGACATTTTACATAAGAATTTTCAGGAATGGTGTCGGGGCCGATTTTCATGCAGCGCAGTGTAATTGTTCTCTTCAATTGTAATGAAGTATTTCATAATCGACCTCTTAATTTTGTACCACTGTCAAATGGCGAGGTCGATAACTCGACGCAGATGTGAAAAAGTGACAAATGAAAAGATTGAAAACTGCAAGGAATCTCGTTGCTTCAAAACCAGGAACTGTAAAAATGCTGACAGATCTTTTAAAAAAATTGTCTGCCATTTTTAACAAAATTAAAAATGCCACTGTAATTCTCTTTAATCGATTGTTCAATCAAATACAGTAGAGTTTCCCTGCAACGAAGTCGCTCTACAGCGAATTTCTCCCTATAACGAAATTTTTAATTGGAATGTTAAATAACATTCAAAATATTCTCCATATAACGAAATGGTTGTCTCCCTATGACGAATTTTTTCAGAGGTTTATCTTTTCGGTTTTTGTCATTTTTGAAGAAAGTTGATAATTTCTGTGCAACCAATTCGCTCACACGTGCCTGTTTCTGGAACCACTCACTCTTAAAAAGTGAAATTTTTTCTGAAAAGTTTACATCACAAAATGCAAAGCAATGTAAATTAACGGAATTTTTCAAGTAAAATAGACGTAAGTATATACTAGTACATATTATTCTCTAAATTGGTGAATTGTCTTACCTTTTGAGCATTTTATTTATACAATAAAAATTAGTATAATTTTAACAAATTTATAATACATATTACTTCATTTTTAATTGAAAATCATAATTAAATACATTTGAACTTATCGCACCTATTGAAAAGTTTGCAACATTTACTTAAATAACTGCAAAAATATCTAATCTCCGTATAACGAAATTTTCTCTATAACGAATTTTTCAATTGGAACCAAGCGATTTCGTTATAGGGAGACTCCACTGTAGTTCGAAAAAAATGTCTACATCAATTTTGTGGTATGGTTAAAAAAGTAAAAAAAAGTATATGTTTCTCGCAAACAGAACAGGAACCAAAGGGGCAAAATTAACTACGACGCTCGTAAATAAATCTTTAGAATTTCAGAAAATAAATACTTGGTTCCGATAGCAGGGTAAATTTATTTATATCTTATGGCAAGAAGTGTATTAACCACTTAACTGAATAATTTTCTTTGCTATCTAATAAGATGATCCCTTCTGTTTCTGAAAGGGACTGTCGTTTTCATTTATCTCAGAAGGCATATAATAATTGAGATGTTTATAGATTCTACCAAATTTTGGTGTAAAATTATGAAGTTATCTTGGGCTTTTAAGTTAAGCAACGAAGATGAAATAATAATAATATAGCATTTTAAAATACGTTATTAATAATGTACTAAAAAGCATGAAACTTATTTTTTTTTGCAAATATATGAACAAAGAAACAAACTCATAAAATAGTGACACAAGTACAGAAATACTAGAAGACAAATGGGATTTTTATCACATGTTTTAATATCTTTTAATTTTTAAAAAATGTCTTGGAATTTTCTCTCTTGTGATATTCAATTTTGGTTTAATTCCCTCATAGTGCTGTTTTCAGCTCCTCAAATTTTTACGAATTTGTCTTGAAGTATTCCAAATTTTCGATAATGAAAATATCTTCTGCTTTTTAATTTACTATTTAAAGCGATTTTTGAATTTTATTTTTAATTTTATTGTTACCGACTTGTAAAATCCTTAACATATATCATTAAGTCATCATTGAAAATAATATGGAATCTTGAAGTTATTTTTTCTAACACTAACATATGGCATAGTTGTATGGAATCAAAGATTTAATTAAAATCAACCGATTAACTGATAAAAAAAAGCTCTGAAAGTATTAAGACATTTTATTGCCATCCGAAACAAACAGCTAAAAATTTTCATAAATCTAGTAGATCAGGAAATATTAAGGACCTATTAAAAATTTCCATCTTACAGATATGAAAGAAGTCAAGTTTAATAAAAGCGTTTAAAAATGTTTGATGTTACCCTTTAATTTCCTTTTTCCATCAAAGATTGCAAAGAAAAAAAATGCCTACATAGATTATTTTATATGGGTTGATGCACAAAAGAGTCTAGTTACACCTGAAAGAACAGGAAGCAATTGCTTGAATTCTTGTTTAGCAGCGGATTCGGAAACCCTCCGCGCTTTTGGGCTTGCGCCGGGCTAAGTTATTTTCATCAAATAGGGGGAAAGTGAAGAATGGAAGGGTGATGTTTACATTTTAGGGGGGACATAGCGTGTTCGCGGATGAGAGGCTGCCGTATAAGTAAGCAGGCTCTCGTCAACCCGATGGCACAATAATGCCGGTGTAGCTCTTTGGGCCCACTTCCGATGACAAGTCGTACCCCTGTAAAACGGGGGGTTGCTGCATGAGCCGCTCGTAATGGGGGCTATTATGCAGGAACCACAGTGCCCGACTATCTGTTGCGGCGGCCAGTCATTCAATAGTTTACCCGGACGCTTAGATAGGGAAGGATGATGTTCTTTGTGGCTAACAAAGAACTCCGGAAGTGCGTTCATATGACTCATTGTCTGACACCCCTTTCCTGTGTAAAAATGTCCAAAACTCGTAGTCTCGGAATCCGTTGCTGAACAGTAACTAAGACTCATATAAATAAATCCTTTGAATTTCAGAAAAAATATTTGATTTTCATAGTTATATAAACTTATCTTTATTTGATAATAAAAAATTCGTTTGGAAGAGCACTGAAAACACTAATCCTCAAAATATAAATCCAAGAAGTGAATATTCATGGGTATTATTATTAGTTATTAGCTATGTATTATTGTTAGCTAAATGAGAAAAGGATATTTCTTAATGAACTGACTTCCACTGACGAAATTATTACTGTAGGAATATTCTTGATCGTATCAGGAGTTTACCTGACGGCGAATTAAAATTTGATGTAGAAAATAATTTCCAGACGCTACAAAACGAATTGCAGTACGACAGGAAAATCATATTCCTCAAAATTGGCTGTTCTAACTTTTCTGCATATTAGAAATATCTTGCTAGTCGACTAATATTTAACTGTATTCACAACTATTCACTTTGTTCAGACCAAAAATTAAAAAGTAGAAGTTTGTTGAAATTGGTGTAAATTAATTTATATTAATTCCCATGGTAAAAAATCAGACAAATCTACCATTTGTTTCTATAAATTCGCTTGTTGAGTTATCAAAAAATATAAAAAATATTTACCTTTACTTATATTATTTAATTTCATAAATTAAAGCTTTTTTATTTGAGTTTTCAAATAATTTTTCTACTTTCATATTTCGTCATTTTTAGGTAGATATTAGTTCTATGCCAAATGCTTTTCATTTTTTAAAATTATGCTTAAAATTTCGAAATATCGAATTTTTGGAATTTGACAGCATCTTTAATTTATGAATAATAAATATAAAAATTACACTCTGATAAAATACTGTTATCAAAAACTGTAATTGCTTCAAGTGAAGCTATTAAATTCATAAGACATTCGACAAATTACTTTCAAAAAATAATATTTCTATGCATTTATATTCCACATTCAGTACCAAACGATGCAAAATGATGAAGATCCAATTTAATAATCCTTATTAAAATTGCTTCGGGCATTTTTTTTTCCTATTTCATTGTTATCGCTCTGAACATCTTTTTAATAAATGATTCATAAACATATTCATTTTGATAAAAATGAATTTGCAGGCTTTAAAATAATATTTTTGGAAGATTTAGTTTTTCAACATGCATTAAAATCAGAAACTCCTAGGAGAAAGTACAATATTTAATCAGTATGCGATTATAAAAAAATTTTTAATATAATATATATTGATTTAAACAGTATAAGCTTTAGCATTCAAATAGATAAAGATATTTATAATAGCCATAACTGACCTTTATTGTGATGAATTTAAAAGTGATTCATTTCTTTGGTAAAATCTTGAATAATGAAGCATAAATATAAAACCTAAATCTGGTAAAAATACAACAGCAAGTTAAATTTTAACGGTAATGAAGCGAATTTTTGTCATTTTTGTGCTATTATAAAAATGTAACTAATTTCCATAATAAAAGCAAAGTGTGTAACTGTTTTTTGGTTGTTCTTCTAAGGAATAAGAAAAATCAAAACAAGTACTGAAAATGTTAATCTCGTTAATACTTCCAAATAAGGAATATAAATAAGATATGATTATTTCTATCTATTATTTAAACATTTTTTATAAATTTAGTGAATATATCAAGTTATATACATATAAGGACACTGTCACCTCTACTAATAATAAAGGTTAGGTTAGGTTATATTAACGTCCCGTTTTTCTGAAGCAACACGAGGGCTATTTGGGGACGGACCTCGTAATTTTGAACCGCGGTCAGATGACAAGGACGACGCCTGAACTGGTACCCCCTCTCCAAACTTCCATTATTATTATTAATTTATGTATTTTTAATTCTTTGTTTGGTACAGTTTCTATCTGTGTTTTGTGTGTCGTTTGATGTGTAATATTGTTTGTGTATGTTTTGTTTTTATATTATGGGGTTTCAAAATATTTGACCTTTTTATATATCTGATTTTTACTGATTTTTCTGTGTTTATTTTTTTTTTGTTTATTTCTTTTTCAATACTTATCTATTTTTATATATTTTTACTGTTCCTTGTTTGCCCGAGCAGTAATTCAAGCTATTTTCTCCCCACCGAGGTGGGTCGAGCCATGTTTACACTCCCAGCTCTCTTGTATTTAAAATTACTGCCCCTGTTCGGGCAATGCCTGTATCATTTTTTTTATTGTACCCAATAAGTCCCGTTCTCCACATGCTGGTGGAGGTCTCCCCACTGGTCCTCTACCGGCCTTGCACCCTTTTTGGGTAGGCCGGGCCAGTGTGGGCATTTTTGCGCCACACCAACGGGAGGACGTTTGGCCACTACGTATGATTTAGCGTGCAGCATGCCCCACACACGGCGGATCTTCAGTGGAATCGGGTTTCGAACCTGAGAGCCTCCGGTCCCGAGGTCGAGACCTTACCACTAGGCCACCGCGGCCACACTAATAATAAAGGAGAATGTGTGTGTGCGTGTGCGTGTGCATGTGCGTGTTGGCGATCTACAGGACAGACCGCTAGACCTAGAGGAACGAAATTTCGTAAGAACATACTTCGGAAGGTGGGAATGTGCACTTTGGAGCCGTTTTCATGAAATTTTAATTAATTAAATAATAAGCTAAATTTTGACGTCTTTCCTTAATCCGAATATATTACAGCACAAAAATAACTTTTACACCAACTGAAAATTTAAAAGAATATATTTTAAATGATATTAATTAAGTTGTAGTGCGATTTTTTTCTCTAATTTTAATATATATTTAAAATATTTTTTGACATAATTTACACTAATACTTTTCATTGTTTCAACGAATTTCAAGCCGTTTTCAACGCTTAAACAAATATTTAATTTCGTGTTCCTCTTCCATTGCTGAAAGCTAAGAATATATCTCACTAGATTGTACCTTTTCCTTTTATTTGATCAATTTTTCTGTGAAATCTGTAAAGGAAGTCCTCAAGATAATAACTATATGATGAAATAATCCAGTAAACTGAAAGATTATCGTTACTATGTTTCATTTCTTTTTATCAGCGTGTTTTCAGCCCTTTAGCATGCTGCTGGACATAAAATGTGACGTGCCAATTTAATGTTGAAATTAAATGTGCGCATTTTACGATAATGTAGACAAGGAACAGAACAAATGCAAGGTTCCGAAAAGAACGCAAGTTAAATTTCTATAGCGATTTGAAGTTTAAATTTACTTTTTTAAGGGTAGCATGAATTTGAAGTTATGTATAAGAGATTCAGTTGAAATTTTATTTTTTTCGGCTATCAAGCTGGTCGCCAAAGGCTGCTAGTATAACATAATATAAACTGATTTTGAAATTATTTAAGATTAATTAGTTAAGAATTATTCTGCCTTTTATGGTTATGTTGTTATACGTAACGGAAAGTTAGTTTTGTATGTAATACAATGCTGTTACAAAATTTTATGACTATATGATATAAAATTTTCAGACATTCTAAATTATGAAATTAAAATTTCAGATTGTTTTGATGTATTATTAATTTATGTTTTTCCGTAATCAGGTAGATTTTATATTTTGCTCTTTGCGTGATACTATAATATGTTTTGTGTTAGCGCATTTCCCTATTATTTGCTCATTTCAAATTTATTGCTTCCTGCACATACGAGTATATACTTGTTTTTCTTCGCTAGAAAAATGTAAATATACTTTCTTGTTAATCATCTTTTCTCTTTGGTCGACAGACAATAGTAGCTTAATTCAACACAGAAAATACAGATTAACCGAGATTTATATTTGAAACATTTGTAGCACTATTCCATGTGTTTATTAGTCACATTTGCAATTAATTGCATAACATAGTTTAAGATTCATGCGATATGATGATTAACTTCATTAAAAATATTCCCCTAATTCATTTATGAACATTGAAGTAGGTATCAATGGTTATCTAAGTATATCTAAAGTATACCCTTAAAAGGATATCTGTTTAAAATAGCAGAAATTTGAGGAAATAAACCACTTTCCAAAAAAATATTGTTGTGCTACTAAAGTTTAAAGGAAGTTACTTTTAAAACAAATGCAATCAAGGAGTTTTACTATAAAATATGAATTATATTGATGTTAAGAAAATGTTACTGAAAGTAAGCGAATAGCGAATTTGGACTGCATGTTGTGAATGACGTCCAGTATGAAAACCAATTTACCACTTTGATTTAAATCGTGTTATTGGTAAAATGATGTGTCAATCAATTTGTTAGGTCGCTTTTTACTTTCTCGTATACGAAGTATACAAAGAGAAAGTATTGTAATCGTCAAAAAATTCGAACTCGAGATTTTGTCGAATCTCCACGTTTTAGATCTCCCTGAGTCCGAAAAACACAATTTTGGAATTATGTCTGTGTGTGTGTGACTGTCTGTGAACACGATAACTCGAAAACTATTAGAGCTACGTTGATGAAATTTGGTATGTGGTCTTTAAACATAATTTGTAGGTTTCTGTCAAATTTTGGTCAAAATCCGTCAAAGGGAAGTCTGTCTGTCTGTATGTCCGCGGTCATGTGAACACTATAACTCAAAAACTTGAATAGCTAGATGGATAAAATTTGGTACACAGTTTTATCGTCATGAATGTAGGCCCGTATTAAATTTTGGGCCAAATCCATCAAAAAGGGGCGTTCAAATTGCATATTCAATTTCTTTTAATCCGATTCTAATGCGCAAAGTACTGGTAGCAATCTGTTATTGTTGTAAAATTTATTTACAACAATAAATAATGTTCTCAAACATGAATTGTAAGAAATTTTTTATTGTTGTAAATAAAATTCAAACCGATCTCATTATTTCAGCAAATCTTTTATTTACGAGCTTTTGCAATTGTTACGATTGTGGTAGTATATATTGTTTTCTTGGGAATTCAATTCCTAATCAGAATTTTCGCTTTAGTATTCATTGCATTGCCTACTTTATCGCACCTGCTTCAAAGTAATATTTTTTTGAAATGTGGCAACAGATATTTCATTTCAGGTTTGTTTCACTTTCTCGTATACGAAGTATACAAAGAGAAAGTATTGTAATCGTCAAAAAAAAAAAAAAAAAAAAAAATCGAACTCGAGATTTTCACGAATCTCCACATTTTAGACCTCCCTGATTCCGAAAAACACAATTTTGGAATTATGTGCATCTGTCTGTCTGTATGTTTGTGTGTCTGTGAACACGATAACTCGAAAACTATTAGAGCTGCGGTGATGAAATTTGGTATATGGTCTTTAAACATAATTTGTAGGTTTCTATCAAGTTTTGGATAAAATCCGTCAACGGGAAGTCTATCTGTATGTCCGAAGTCATGTGAACACTATAACTCAAACACTTGAATAGCTAGATGGATAAAATTTGGTACACAGTTTTATCGTCCTGAATGTAGGTCCGTATAAAATTTTGGGCCAAATCCGTCAAAGAGGTGACTGTCTGTCGGTCTGTATAATTTACTATTGAAACCAATCCGTTATCTCCACGCGCATGCGTACTGGAAGCATTCTTCTGTGCGCGCGAAAGGAGGGAATTACGTCAGTTTGTCCTTGAGACGGCAAGAGTGAAACCTAGCAGTGTGCGATAGTTGCGTTTTAATCTGTACGCATCTCTTTGAATCGGATTCTTTACCTAGACATTTTTCAATCACTATAATGAAAAACCTTCTGATAGTCATTGAATTGTGGATAACAGTAGGTTTGAATTTTTTTAGCCACGCGGTTGAAGGAGAAACGGTACCTTTTTGGGGAAGTATACGAGAAAGTTTAGGGGAGAACACTCCCGCTGGTTTACTTAGCTATTCCATGTGTTGGAAATTAGTTATATTTACTTATAAGCAAACAACAAGAATTTACATTCACATCCAGATGCCACCACTCGTCTAAAACTAAAGTTAAATTAAATCAATCGGAAAAAAATGATAATTAAGTTGATGATCATTGAGCACGCACAATTGCACGAAATTCAAAAATTCTAGTACACCAGGGAATGATTACAAAGTTCAATCATTACAAAGATGAAACAAGTCAAGCAAAATTTTATAGAAAGGTAGGTAGAACAATTTTATATTCAAAATTCATCAGATCAAATATCTTGAATCAAGAATTCAAAGATTTCCTGCTTCTTACGTTATTAAATTAAAGCCCAATATTTCGATCGAGAAACCGCTTTCCCATAGGTCTTCTCAAACTTGACTTGCGAATTTATCCTTAATTGCGCAGCTAAGAAACCATTAAGCGTGGCCACATCGCTAAAACTTGAATTTCTCACTGTGATTAATTAATACGATTAATTAGTCTCCCATTAATCTTACTACAGGTTACATCTCGTTTCGGTGGTTCCAAGGGTGACCTGATACGAAGTACTTTGCGGAAGATCGCGCCCCATAGCGTCCACGAGGATCATCCCCGGTCCGCAGACGATTTTCGCTCCAGGAACTTTGCAACTTTACACACGAATTGAGACGACCGTCATTTATCGCACTTTAATGGGTTTTGCTCCTGATGTTTATTAATTGCAGCAGGTGTGACCGCAACACCAGCTGCATGTGAGCCTAACGATAGATCCTGTGTCGTGGTCTTGTTATGTCTGATTTCCGTACTGCGCTGGCGAAAAAGTAAAAGCAGGATAAAAGGGGATTATGTTAAAATTGAAATACAATTGTGTAAGAATCTTCCTATGTAATCACATTAGATTAATTAAACTAAATATTCTATATTATTTTTACCAGAATATAAATGACTTTTGAAACTCGGGGAAAAATTTATTTCCTTAAAAATTTTAACAATGGAAGATCTTTAATTGATTCTTCGTTAAAGGCATTTTTAAGATTCAGATTTGTCCACATCTCTAAAACGTATTTAAATGCTAAATAATATTCTGATATTCCGATAGGATCTGCTTCTTGGAGTAAAATTAATTGTAAAACATGGCGTTCCCTGGACAAGAAAGCCTTGTATACCGAATGTTAGGTTTGTACATGTTGCGGTCAAAGTGATTAATCTGTTATTATTAATAATAACCTGGTTTGTAGAGAGTTATTATTAATAATAACCGGAATTTTTATGAGGTTGTTATTAATACTAATTTCTGTTAGCATTAATAATAGAATACTAACCTCGGTTAGAATTAATAATAACCGATTAATCACATTGACCATAACAGCTATACAAGAGGCAATTTAAGAGTTTAGTTTAGTTACGATAACCTTTTAATTTGATGCAACAAGAAGACTCTTTGGGATGGGTTTTGTAATTTCAATCTTTGGTCAGATAATGAAGCAACCCTATTAGCTCAAGATATTGGGCGATATTTAAATGATATTATTCGATATTCGAATACCGCACAACATCGTAGTAATATTGTCGAACATCTTGTGTTAATAGGGCGATAACCCTCTCTTCAAACATTCAAGCCACAATTGAGGAAGGAGGTTTGAGCCTTGACATGAGATTGAAAGTGCACCAGATCCTATACTCTTTTAATTTTTTGTGAAATTGGTTTGGAATTTCGAACCCTCTGGTTACGAAGCTGAGACCTTACTACCAAGAACCCGCTCTTCTCTCCCTCAATAAGAGGGGACCAAAGACGAATAGGAATCATGCTGTAAAAAAAGCAGACTATCCTTTTCTACATATAGAATAACTAAATAGTTGAATCGGCACATTGGCAACTATTTAAAAGTATATTAACAGTTTAATATCTCTATCATAAACGTCTGAACAGAAGGAGTTATCAAATGTTTCTGCATAAAGTTTTGCCGCAGTTTCTTGAAAGCAAACACGTTCGACTAACGTTGCTTCATTGGTGAAACACAATGTCAGCACATAAAAGGGCTTTGCTCATTTAGTCTATGACATCTGTCAATACTAAACGATGATATTTGGATAGAGATTGATATGGTGTGGTCGTACCGGCACGTTCGACGAGGTTATCAAGAGTCGATTTCTTTCTGCAGGAATAAATGAAAGCTTTGTTGTATACGATACCGTTGTAGACAGTGATGGAGAAATTGTGACAATTGTTTTGTTACTTTTTCCAGTTGGAAGTACATGCCTATCTCTAACGGTTTAGAAATTAGCATTTTGGCCACGATTAAAATGGACATCCTGTATATGCCAAACACTGCTCGATTAAAAAATGATGACATTATTTTATTCTTTAAAATTTGCGGAACTATTTTCTTAATATTTTTATTATAAATTATTGTTAAAATATAAATGTGTCTTTCGCACGAAAGTGTCCAAAATTTTCTGTTTTTCGTTGAAAAAGTACATATAGAACTACATTCAGCCGATGCAAACCACAGAAAAAAAAGTAGTATTTCATTAACTCGTACTAGAAAGCAAACAAAGATAATATGAAAATGAAACTGGTGATAACGTTAAACTTATCTATGCTGTAACTTGAGATTTTTGAGATATATAGAGCAGGGAAGGCCTGGGACGTCATTGTGTTTGCCTTTTTCCACTTATTTTTTCCTAACGCATTCTTGAGTTTTATTTCCCCTTCTTCATGTGTCAATCAACAGTTTGCGTTGTTCTTGGTTTCCTATTTCATCGCAAAAACAATTCACTGACTTGAAGAATTTCGAGGAAAAAAAGTTTCTGACTAAACTATAGAAAAGTATAAATACATGTTTTCAGGTATTATTAGTAAAATATATATTTTTTTTTTTTACCGTGTGAATAGGATATTATAATGGAATTGCAGATTTGAAGACTCACTTAATTTTCGAAAACCATTCTTTTAATGCTAAAATATCCATAGTAATTATGGCGCTCATACATTAGTTATATACAGGGTTCCCACTTATTTCCGTTACACCCCTTAACTTTTAAACGGTGACAGCTTAGGCCATAAAGTTGGTGTCTAGGTATAGTAAAAAGGCTATGCACTACTCGATGAGACAACTTACAACGCCATCCATTAGCAAATTGTTGAATTAGAGATCCTATCTCGAAAACAATACAAAATACGGAAAAAAGTTCAATTACAAAATTGTAGAGCGTCCTCGATTTTGTACAAAAAGGCACCTTGTATACTTTAATACAAAGAAATGAACGTTTAAAGTGCACATTTCTTTGTTCTTGATTTACGAAACTGTGACGTCTCTAAACGGGTTAAAACGAGAACAATTAGTTATCACAATATACCTTTATTTTCGATGTTCAAAGTGCTCTCCGTCATCTACAATGCAGATGTGACTCCTTGATTAAATTTCACTTTCCACACATTTTAGCATATAGTTGGTGCGTAAACACAAGCAACAGTAATACGTCCTGAAATGTTGGCGGAAATGTCCATACACCTGATGTTTGAGTTATTTCCACAAGAAAAAAGTATAATGGGGTCATTTTTTGCCTGAAAAATAACATTTTCTCCTTTTATTCGTGTCGTATGACGTCAAAATTTCCGAAAATGCAAGCAAACAAATGCGTATTTTACACGCTTTATTCTTAGCATTATTGCACTGAAGTTGTATTTTCGTACTAAATCGAAGACGCTCTACAATTTTGTAATTGATTTTTCCCCCCGTACCTTGTACCGTTTTCGAGATAGGACTGCTAGTTCCAAAATTTGCCGAGAGACGGCGTTGTAAGTTGTCTCATCGAGTAGCGCATAGCCTTTTTATTATACTTAGACACCAACTTTATGGCCTGAGCTATCACTGATTGGAAGTTAAGAGGGTGTGTAACGGATATAAGTTGGAACCCTGTATATATTATTGTACTATGTAAAGTTCCTTAATTTTCCAATCGCTTTCTATTGGTTTTTCTTTCTATGAGGCAAATAATTTTATTTCTAAAAGATACACAAGTTCTGGAAGTACAAAGTTTGAATAAAAGAACTTCAAAAGTTGCAGAGAGGTCTATACCTTACTTGTCATTTAAGTTTTAAGCTCACTGACTAAATGTTATGAATTTATGTAACATTCAAAGAAGGGGAAAAATGATTTTCTGTAATCATTTCAAGCAAATTTTATATTTTCACATTGTACCAACAGACCTTTTGTGTGAAATATTTCAAGAAAACTCTTACGAAGGATATGAATCAAAATCTCTTGAGTAAATTATACATTCAGGGGTTTATGCATTAATTTAAATAAAATATTTTACTTCAATATTGAGGAGTTTAAGGATTATCTACATTGTAATTTCGCATTAAATGTTTTGATATGTTTCATTCTTCTTAATAAGATTTATCTTTTTCTGGAAAAAGAGAGTTTTAAAAAACAAATAAATAAAAAAATTCTGAAAAACATCTTTGATTCCTATTTATTTGATTTTCTCGTTGCATATGAATTTTAGAAAACAAATAGAGTCATGGAGAATCAAAGACTAAAACTGCTCATAACTGCTAATTCAGTGTTTTATGTAGGCTCTCATTTGTTTTCATTTGTTTCATTTCGAAATTCATTTGTTACATGATATTTTTTCTAAAAGTAAAAACATATTTTTTAAAGAAATCTAATTGTCCTACTTCGGTTCGACTGAAATCGTGACTGATATAATTTCGTAAAATTTAATGGGTTACGCATTTAGAGCTTTGGATTTAAACGGCGACTGCTTCATTGAAAGTGTACTTGGAATATAGCATTTGAAGCAATACTAATATAATCCAGATTCAGAAGATTTTATGCAAAAAAATTTAAAATTCCCCCTAGTTTAAAAATCAAATATGCGTTTATTTCATATATTCCAATAACCCTTCAGACGGCCGAACTGGACTTTATCCATTTTCCATACTTAATTCACAATCAGGTAATTTATATGTATATATATGTCCTTAATTTTTGAGAAATAAAATATTCCTAAGAGTGTAGAGATTTGCTTAAACACAAAATAGTTTGAGTTATTCACTTAGAAAGCTAAAAACTATCAGATCAGAATTATTAGGCTTAAAAGGATTAAATATAATTCAAAATAACTTTCCATGAAATAATTTGATTCCTATGTGCATATATGTTTAAGAAAATAATTACAAAATATTTTAAATAATATTTAGCAATAACGACTATTTTAATAATAAATTATTTTCTCATTATGTTTCACATTTTCAAGAAATTTAATTCCAATACAGAATATTCCTACAACAATCATGCGAATTTATTTCAAAGATTTCAAATATTTCTTTACCAGGTCATACCTTTTGCTTATGTTTCACATTTAGGTATTTTGTAATTTGTCTTTATTTGTTGTTTTCATAAAATCTGAGTTTTCTTCCACAAATTTTGCTTATTTTCGACAAAATTAATAAAGAGTTGCAAGCTCCCGTTGGTTTGAATTATTGCATTCAGTTTATTACTTAGCCTCTTATATAAAGAAGGAATTAAATAGATTTTGTTGGAAGAAATTCTTGATACTTCTAACTGCACTCAGGTAACTATGGCGTTATACAGGATTTACGTGACGCCATTGGAGATCAGCTTTTAAATTTTAAACCTCAGTCAGTTACTTAAGGCAGGTGACGAATTTCCTTTCTGAAGGACGAACAAAATGATTACCTTTAAGGGAACATACGACTCTTAAACCTCGAAAAAATGGTGGAAAACTGTCAAATTCGATGCATTATATCTCTGAAACAGTGCAATACACAAACTCACTTTTTTTCCTAGAAAAATATCTGTCATTTCTCTTACAGTACACACATTTTTAAACCTTCATATTGTTACGTATTTATTTGAAGGAGTAATAAATATGGGTATAATTTTTGGAGAAAAAATGATATAGCCACCTTGCACGTATGATTACGGATAAAATATTTATCTAAACACAATATTTTGGGTACATAAGTGATCCAAACAGTCTGTTTAAGAAATTGAACCTCAATTTTTAACATTTAAATTGAATCTCTATTTTATATATCATTTTAAAATAAAAATGTTAAAATTAGCAAAAATTTCAACTTTTCTAATCCCCCTAAAAAACTTGTTTGGAGAAATATGTACAAAAATGTGGTTCAATTTGTAGAAAATATCAAAATACATATTCTGTAAAACATTTATGTAAAAATATTCAATTGTTTTTGAGGTATCGTGCGCGCATTACAGAAAAACACATTTTGAGATATAGCGCTTTCAAGATATGGTCATGTCCGATGTTTGTTATTGAAGAGCTAATATCATTTCCTTCATAACTCTCATAATTATCGGAATTTTTTGAAGCGAATTGTTTTAAATTGTTCAGAAAAGACAGTGAAATAATATATATATTTTTTCATAAAATCAAAATTTTTCGAGGTTTAAATTCGTATGTCCCTTTAAATCTGAAATAAGCTATAAAATATTTTATTTCAATATTCTTAAAGAATTATCATTCCTTGTCTGGCGTATTTGAAAAGTCAATAAATATACATCATGAGAACTTAAAAATTTTAATTAAATATACAAAAACACTACACTAAGATTTTCATAAAAAACAAATAAAGGTACATATTTCTCTTCGCGTAAAATACTTTTCAAAACTGTTTTATATATTTGCCACAAAAAAAATTCA
The DNA here is from genome assembly GCA_013235015.1 of Araneus ventricosus. Taxonomy (NCBI): domain Eukaryota; kingdom Metazoa; phylum Arthropoda; class Arachnida; order Araneae; family Araneidae; genus Araneus; species Araneus ventricosus. Next base: position 70,350 of record BGPR01000221.1, read on the forward strand.
ACATATATTCAGAAAATTAACGGTAGCCTTATATGCAAATCAGTTACATTTCAGATTATTGTTTCATTTATTGGTATTGATAACTCGTTACAATCCTTGGAATCATAGATCACCAGAAACGAGAAGTGAAAGAAAAAGCAAAAGAAAGAAGCTGCGACTTGAGCAGTCTTCGAGAACAAAGGAAGAGGGAGAAAAAAGGGCCTCCATTAGCATTTTCAGTATAAATTACTCGCACAGAAAGACGTATAATGATTTTTTCACATTCTGTTTCGGGGACAAAACAAGGAACTTTCCCTTTAATTAGAGGTAAAACAATTATATTTTTTCAATCATTTAGGAGAAAAAAAATTGTGTCAAAGACTAGTTTGATGCAGTGGGAACGAGGAATAAAAAACGGTCGGAAGAAAAAGCATTACCTCCCAATGGACGTCTAAAGTCTAGTTTGGAAGCGATAACGATACTATAGTAATGCGTAATCGATAGGTAAATATCCGTTTTCTCTCTCTCGAGAACAAAGCAGGACAAAATTTAATTAAAAACTTTTACGTTTTAGCTATTACGAAACGGTTTTGACATTGCTCTACCTTTTCATTGACGCAGTTTTTTTCTCAGTCTTACTCCATTCTTAAATTGGGAGGGAAAAAAAGACTTGTTGGAGACTTGTTTTTTTAATCTCAATTTTTTAATTTTTTTTTCTACTTTTGCATCTGTACTTCCTTTGGGAATATAAATTTCTGTACCGAACTAGGAAAATCTATTTGAATCTAATTAATAAACATTTAAGCTTTGGATCAGTAAAGAAAATGTGAATTATCTGAGTAATTTAAAGTTATTCGTTGATTCTTTTGTCAGACATTATTAATTTAGTTGTTTCAACACGTATTAGATAAATGAAACTTTGGAAAATAGAAATTAAAAACCAGAAATTACAATTATTATTTAGTTTCAGAAAAAAACAAGCAGACGATTTTTTCACTTTTCTCATTTGCATTTTCGTCTGCTCGTTTGAACTTAACTTATATTAATTTTAAAAAATGCATATTATTTAAAATGGAAATAAAAGTCGCGTCGTAAAAATGATGGAGAAAAAATGCAAAGTTATTGTTCGGAAAAAATTACTTTTAAAACGAAGAAAAGTTTATAAGTGTTATGATTAAAATTGAACACGCTTGAATTTATTAATGCAATAATTGTTCAAAAATTTTGAATGGTTACGTAAATTAATATTGATAATATTATGCAATTCTTGTATTTGTTCAATAGATTGTAATTTCAGACGAATGCAAGGAGAGTGTCTTACTACTAGTGGAATTTCCAACGCCATCAATTTATTGCTGGGTACTATTTACAAAACTAACTGATACTTACCTGATACAAAATTTGTTAACATAACCTTATTTGGATTTGTACTGAAATAATTTTCAGTGAACTGAAATTTTACAAGTGATATCAAAAATTAAAAAAAATTAAAGCATGCATTTTTGTTTCCTGGATAGGCAATAAAAACTATGGATACTTTTTAATGCTAATTTCTCTGACTTGCGGCCAGTGTGATTCTTCTTCATTTTAATGTTAAAAAAATCTTTATAAGTGACTGCCAGTATGTCACCTGTTCTGAATTTCCAACATACCTCGACAATCCATTTTTGAACTTAAGAAAGCGGCTGTATTCATTTTCAGACACAGCAGCGCTAGCTAATCATCAGATACGTACATGAGGCGATTCGATGCTTTTACATCTTTTTATAGAGTAGTTAGCTCTTGATTGATGTTAGATTGGGGATGATAATTTCTCATTCGATTCGAGACCTTGTCGGTTTTATATAGGGTAAAACAGTCGATTGACGGATGGTCTTAGACGATTCAAGATATTTACAGTTTTGTGTAGAGAAGTTAACAGTCGATTCAG
>BGPR01000221.1:72268-154066 GCA_013235015.1 Araneus ventricosus
GTTGAGAAAAGTCTTAATCGGCGATTTGAGATATTTACATTTTTGTACAACAACCGATTGAGAAATGGTTTAAGGAAGATCTTACGTCGAGGTATTTTCAGTTTTGTATACTGTAGCTATCAGTTCATTGACGATGGATTGGAAGAGGTCTTCGAGATCTTTTCGATCTGGAATGCGGTAAAATAGTCAATTGACTGATGGCGATTCAAGATATTTATAGTTTTTTATTGAGAAATTAACAGTCGATTAAGAGGTGGTTTGAGGAAGATCTTACATCAGTCATTCGAGTTATTTGCAGTTTTGAATACTGTAACTAACAGTCGATTGACGGATGGAAGCGGAGAGGTCTTCAAACACAGGATTCGAGATTTTTACAGTTTTGTACAAAGCAGTTAACAGTCGATTGAGAAATAGTTTAAAGAATATCTTACATCGAGGTATTTGCAGTTTTGTATACTGTAGCTATCAGTCCATTGACGATGAAATGGGAGAGATCTTCGAGATCTTTTCGGTTTCGAGTACGGTAAAATAGTCGATTGATGGATTGCGATTCAAAATCTTTATAGTTTTTTATTGAGAAGTTTTTTAACAGTCGATTAAGAGGTAGGTTGAGGAAGATTCAGTCATTCGAAGTATATGCAGTTTTGAATACTGTAGGTAACAGTCGATTGAGGGATGGAAACGCAGGGCTCCTAAAACACGTGATTCGAGATCTTTACAGTTTTGTATAGAGTAGTTAACAATTGATGACGGATGAGATGAGAGAGGCCGCTGCTATTTTATAAAAAAGAGTGAGTATGGTGAGGAGAATGAAGGAAACATTCCGCCATTTTTACGATGCATTTAAAATCATTAAGGAATTAAAGAATTTTTTCTCACGTTGTCACGACAAGGGAGGAAGACTTTTAAGAATATAAATTCAATTCACTGCAATTAAATACGATTCCATAAGCATAGGACAAGGAAATCAAAATTAAAATAATTTACTTAAAAAAATTAAAATCTGAGTATTTCTTTGCATACATCCCAAAAAATAAGAACCGAGAATAAATATTGTGATAAAGGTAGTCATTTTAACTTCTATCCATTGCAATAAATTAAACTAAAATATTTCGTATAAGAAACCTTTATCACGATTGGGAATATAAAATTACTTTGATAAGAGAACCATGAATATCAAATTATTCACAAGAGATTCAATCGAAACTATATTCCCGGCCAACAAATTGGTCGTCGAAGGCGGCTAGTTGATAATAACAACACTTTAGATTATTTATTTAAAATTAGAAATTTTATAAAATTCAAATTTTTAAAAACTTTCCGACATTATAAATATAAATTGATTATAAAAACGTATCAGAAAAATATACAAATATACCTATAATAATATATTGTATAGCTGTAATAAATAGTTTGTCGCATTTTGATTCTATTCGATAGAAGTATTTTTAAAGCGGTTCCTTGAAAGAAGTACTAGAGAGGTTTTTATTGTTTATATTCCATAGTACACATATATTCTTCTTAATGGCTTTGTTAGAAGCGGCCGCTTTCAGCCTAAAATTTGGGATAATTTTATATAGTTATTTGATGTATTCTTCTTTAAAAATGGTTCCTGATCCCACCTCTTTAAAAGGCTTATCCTAAGGGTATACTTACGCAAAAAATATAATAAGAGTATTAACAATCTATCAGCGAAAATAGAAACAAATTTAATGTAATATATTAAGTTTTAATAAATATTTAAAATACGAATTAGATTGATGATTATTTTCAATTAGTATTTTGGAAAAATTTGAAAGAAAAATGCCTACCCATAGCTTTCACTTCTCTAAAGGTCCTTGGTATCTCATCCTTTAATTGAATGGTCCTTGAAAAACTATAAATTAATCCTTTTGCGCCAGGTAATCAAAAATCATGTCTCAATTTTTTCAAACAATTTTGCGCACAACGGTGCACGCGTATGTGTCGATATAACTAGCAATTCGCATTATAGCAAATGTATTGATACTTACCTGAAAACATTACTTTTAATAAGCTATTTATAAAAAGCGCTTGATTTTATACAGAAAATAATGTAACTTAACGATTTCGATTAAGATTGGAAAGTTTTTAATCAAAAATATATTTCAAAAATCCTTCTAGACCTTGCAAGCAAAAATTTATGTTATTGGACAATATTTTTCATAATTCCAAGAGATATATTTTAAAATAATTTATATACAGCTCCATGATCCCACTTTCATCATGAACACTCCATTTAAATGGCCTTCCGGAGTATCGGCTTCATTAAAATTTATGCCTGTGGTTTTAATTCCAGTCTTTTGTCGCATGTATACTCCTTGTTTGTTATCGCGTTCATTGTATAATGATGTTCTGTCTACTTCCCTTTATGGTTTTTGAAAGCGCATGGTGACAGAACATATTGTTCTAAGATATTTTTAATGCATGGAATGCCTCATCATTCATATATGAATGGGAAAAATGTTTATCAGAATGTCGCATCACTCTGAAAAGCAACAATAACATCTTATGAATAAACATTACACTCTTTTGCTCTACGAATAACAACGCATCTCAATTTAGCGTCAAATTTCCTCGCATAGTTTCATATCTAGAAACATAAATATTTGAGTTTTATTAGGAATTAAAGAGGTGTTAATGATGATGTGTATTTTGTCAAAACATGCATACTAGCATCCTATTTAGAGAAATTGTTCATGCAATATATGCCTTATACTAGAATGAAGAAATATTATTAACTCTTTAATCCCGTGGCGACTTTTTTCTTCTAGCCCTTTTAAAACCGGTAGTTTTTGGCAGGAAGCGGCATGAATTGAACTGGTCCAACATGGGAGGTTGTTTACCTCACCACCCCATCTTATTCTATAACCCTCACTTAAGGCGCACGGAAATGGGCTGCGGTTGGCAAGGATAATTGAACCCTCTACCGCGCTTATCTCCTAAGCAATCTCAGAACCTCCTCTTCCCTCAAAAGACACCAACCGCCTCAGACTGGCCTTCGTCGCTGTTAAGGGAAATTTTTTAGACCGCCCGGGAACGTTCGATGTGAGAGGATCAAACTGGCAACTTGTAACTCTATAGTAATATTATCAATCTTAACCATGCAATTAAATGTCCAAGTGATTTATAATGAAACGCAATGCATATAGAAAGTGAAATATTAATCGAAAATTTATCTAATGTATTAGCATAGAGAATATGTAAGCCAGTAGATAAATGTGAATTTTACGCTTTCATTTATTCTAGTACTGTAGCCTTTCCTGGCATTTTCGACAAGGATAATTAATACTAAAGTCTTAAGAACATTGCACGTTTGGTTCGATATTCAGTAAAAAACATGGATTAATTAACATAAAACTAAGTTAAGAGTGTTATGATGCCATGCTTTATTGTAAATGCTGCTATTTTAATTAAACGATAGTTAATAACATGTGGTTGCAAATTATAAATTTTATCAATATTTCTTGAAGAAACCATGTAGTGAATGATTCACGAGCTCGAAATATTTTGAGCCTTATAGCTTATTACGATTTATCAGAAATTATTGAAAGAAAAAAATTGCACACAGAAAATTGAAACAAATTATCAGAAAATATTGAAAACTTTCGATTCAGAAATATGTGGCTTATTTATTGATTATCAGCACCAAGACTTTTTTTTCAAGCATTTAAGCAATTTACGTGAATTGAAATTAAACTTGCGGTTCCTTAATTACACATTATTTCATTTATTTAGAAGAAACTTTTAACTGAAAAAATTGCACACAAGAAAAATGAAGGAATTTATCAGAGAATGTTAAATGAAAAATTTCGATACAGAAAAAATGGCAAATTTATTGATTATCAATACTAAGACACTTTTTTCAAGTATTTAAAAAATTTACTTGAATTCAAGTTATATTTGCTCTTTCATTTTTGAAGCCTATTACTGTCATTTCCACTCTAAAACAAATATACTCTATCGAAACCAAAGAAAAGTCAATTTTATATTTATTTCGATGCTTATTTTTTGAAAGCTCACAAGTTAAAAGTGATATCCAAACAACTGATAATTTTTCATATTAAAGAAATTATTTATTTTTTAAACAAGAGGAAACACTAATTTATATACTGGCTTTTGGCTCCAATAATCTGAATGTTGATATAAATAAATTTTAGGTTTTTCCTTGACCATACGATTATTAATATTGTTAAAGTAATGATGGCATATATTTCCGTATATTTTTTCATTATCTTTTACTTCTTACGAAAAATTATTCGAGATTAAAGCAAGAACTAAAAACAGAAAGAATAGGCTTTCATTACCGTAAAATAGAAAAAAAGTTTCTAAAATTCACCTAAGTTCCACAATTGTACCAAGGATATTTTTCAAATAAATAATTTTTTTCTAAACCTTTTTTCTTTCATGCATATATTTTCGAAGAAAACAAATTCCGCCTTTTCATTTTGTTTTGGAAAACTATTTACAAAAATTCTCAGAATTCGAATTATTTATTTTCTTTTTATATATGCGTATAATGAAGAAGATTGTAAGCTAAAAGGATGTTTCATTTTCTAAATTTAACGAATAGAATGAAATAGGGAACTGAAATGTACGTTTGATTTAAAATAATTTTCAATATTTTTTCTTCATATATAAACGATTTTATTTTATAAAATTTAGCTAACAAAATTTAGTGAAATGCTTAGTACCTAAATTCTTTAAAAAGGATTATAAACCTCTAATTTGTTAATTATAGTTTTATAAATATGTTACGTGTGTATTAGTGGCCAAAATTGTGAATTTATTTAAAGGAAAGTGTACTTTTCTTGTCAAATTGGTCATAATATCATTTGCTTTATATAGCACTACCATATTATATAGGAATCGAAGAAAATTTAATCAAGATTGTAATACAGTTTATCTTACTTAGTTATTTGTTAATTTCAATAATCAACAAAATGAGGATGAACTTGTTTAAGTTTCTATGGAGTAGCTTTAATTTATTTACAACGTGTTATTTAGAAATTTTGAATTTTTTTGTCAGTCATTTGGAATACATTGTTGTTTTTTACCTTTTAATTTATATTTCTATAATTAGTTGCCAAAAAAGCAAATATAAGACATGTTTTTCTTGCGTCAGAAAATTGAATAAATTTATGATGAATGTCTGCAAACCGTTTTTTTTAAATCCCAAGAGAAATGAAAAGTTTATCGGTAGTTAAATGTTCCTCATATTCTCTGAAGATTGTCCTGAGATTTCATTCCCAGAAGAAAACATTTTCAAAAGTACACTTTACGTAACTATATAAACTAGCAATTGTTTGTTTAGTAGATAGGAGTTTCACTTTATTACAACAACGTGTCACATAATCTAGTCAATTATTGAATAATATTTTAGCATGGAATCAAGAATAAAAAAACTCTGGAGAGAATAACTGGCTTCTTTGGTATAATGAAAGCCAAATTAGTAAATTTAATAACGACTAAGTCTTAGTTGTATTCGAGATGTGTCATTACAAAATCCCTGATCAGGATTGTTGTAATATTGTACATTTAATTTTGTTACTTTCTTCTGTATTAATTTCCTCTGAGAAGCTGTCGTCGTGATTATTGTACGGGATGTAATCGTTAATATCAGTAGATCGGTTTAGAACGGACGGATAAATGTTACCAATAATCATTTTAATATGTAAGGTTTACATAAGCGAAAAAGAGATTAATTAAAATATTTTCTAAATATAACCATAAAGCTCACATATAGCATGGCTTACTTATACGTAATTTTATTTGACGTAGATGCACGAATCATGGACAATCCTTCACCACATTTAGAATGACAGTGGATAGCTTCATTGTAGAAACTCCTGAGTTGCTGACCAGATCCAGTTTTCGAAGGTGTCCTGCACTAACTTGGCATAAGTTAACAATTGACCAATCAGCGAATTTCTTAAAGGTCTGAAGATATGGGGATCACCTGGAAAAGTATCGGGGCTGCACGGAGAAAGTTTGAGGAGCCCCATCGAAATTCTGCTAACAGGCCAAGGGTCATCTTGGTCACATCCAACTTATCGTTATTCAAAAGCAATATTATCCCTTTCGGGAGCTTTTCTTTGATAGCCTGTTTAGGCTTCAGCAGTGTTTGCACTAACGTTTTACATTTATTTTTTCTCCCCGTAGCTGCCAGTCGATGTGCAGATCCGTGGGAAAAGAAAGTGAGCAAAACTTTTCTGGCTTTCAGGGATATCTCATTTATACCTGAAAAGCAGGGAATTCTTTCCTCCATGCTCTATCAGCAAACGCATTAACCCGCTGCGATTAGACAGAATGGCACTATAGAAAATATGCTTTTCATATGGCCACACCTTGTACTTTTCATATGCGTTTTCATATTCGGTTGTCAGTCATCTAAATAGTTTTGGAAAGGAAAGGAAAGGAAAGGAAGCCACATAAATTTTCAATTTTCTAAACTGAAATTTACAAATGTTTAGGTTTTTATAAAACGTGAGTTAAACATTCAAGTTTAGCCAGGTTATTTCGAATTCTTCATCGTATTCTTAGTTCGAAACTTATGCAGTTAGTTGATTTGTAACTTATTGATACCTTCCTTACAAATACAGATATCCTGAATCGTAATTAAATATCCAATAGCATTGAAGAAACGATGTTTTTATGTAGTACTTATCTACCAACCACTTTTTAAAGTGGTTAGTGATAAAGGAGTAGCCAGGTTACGATATAGAATATTAATAAAATTCAAATTATTCAAGATAGCTTTCACTATTTTCTAAATATTTCACCATTTCATGGCCTAACAATTTAGCTTTAATATAGAAACAAAAGTTATTTATCCAATATTAAAGAATATCTGAACAATTTATTATTCTTGGAAAATATCTTTCATCCTTAATGCATCTGCAAGAAACTTAATATTTATACAACTTGCGTCAATAGTGACGTCTGCAGATTTTTTTCAACAGAAAAACAAAAACTTATATTTAAAATGCTTTTGAAAAGCCATTCAAAGAGTTTGATTCGAAGCTTATTGAATAATGTCTGTTTATGTTAAGTAATGTTAAAGATCAGAGGTCAAATCCTTTGACATTTTAATAGAAAAATTATGACATATTTCTGAATTTATTGTCGAAGATGTTTCATTAATTAGTTGTTGGAAATAAATTCATTGCATTGTTTTATTTAATTATATTACCAAAATCAAATCCTTCCTCTTATATGCGCATTAAAATTTACAAGCATATATTAAAACAATTTCTATTTCAGACACTTTAAAAAAAATTGAGACTAGCAAGTTTAATAAAATGTATCGCCTGCAATTCAGAGATAATTATTTGATTTTATACATCTATATCGGATAAGCGAAGTAAATATTTCAAAAAAGAAAATTAATATTCGACGAAATTTTGAAATGAATGAAAAAAGAGAACACTTTTGTTATAGTTACCATTTCTGTTTTCATTTCTAACCAGTATTTTTACTTTCTTTGACACGAAGTAAATAACAAAAAGGTATTGAAATCGTCAAAAAATTATAACTTGACCTATTGTGAATATTCCCCTTTCAGACCTTTTAAAAAATGGAATTATGTTTGTCTGTGAACACTATAAGGCTAGAGACAAAGCGAGCTGAAAGATTGAAATTGAGTATGCCCTAATAGACCAAAGGAACATCACCCCACCCTGCCTAAGCATCCGGGTAAACAACTGAAAGACCGGCCGCCGCAACAGATAGTCGGGCACTGTGGTTCCTGCATAATAGCCCCCCATTACGAGCGGCTCATGCAGCAACCCCCCGTTTTACCGGGGTACCACCCGTCATCGGAATTGGACCCAAAGTGTCACATCACCATTATTGTGCCATCAGGTTGACGAGAGCCTACTTACTTATACGGAAGCCTCCCCTAATAGAGCAAGATGCCGTTAAATATTCGTACGATATGCTTATGATATTGTGCGGCATTCAGAATCTCATGGCGACATCGTGGAGATATCGCAAAATATCTTGTGATAATAGAGTGTGGTCTTCATTTCCAACTCATAGATTTCCAAATTTCAAATGAAATTCATATCTAGAAATTTTGTCTGTCCGTTCGAGTGCATGTAAGTGCGATAACACAACAACACAATTTTCTAGACATATGAAATGTGACATAATCTTTTACTACTTGAATTGTAGATCTGTATGAAATTTTGGACCCCAGCCGTCAGTTTTGATCATATTTGCCCTATTCTTAAAGCCAAAATTAAATCAATCGTAAGGAATATTTTATACCCACAATAATGGCCTCAAACTTTGGCAATTTAATACAAGGACAAACAGTCCATCCTAGTAACTTAGCACAATTCTCATCAATTCAAGACATCAAATCATCATTGTCATGCTTCTCAACTACCACTGATCCAATTAAAATTGTACAAATTAACCTTGGTAGAGGAAAAGTTGCAACTGCAAACCTTTCAAAAGAGGCAAAAGACCACAAAGTTTATTACTTTTCAGTCCAAGAACGAAAGATGGCATAATTTTGCAAAATCCCAACTCATGGCACCAATGGTTATCCTCAAATAACAAAGCATGAACAATATCACTTAGATCCACAAATAACTCAATTTTCCTAGGGGCAAAGGAAAATGCCGTAGCAATTAAAGTTCAAATTACAATAGGCCCACTCTCTTTAGACTCAACGTTTTCTTCACCGTATTCTGAAATCCAAAATACAATTCAAGACATTTCCAATTTCACATTGAATCTTAGCCAAGAGTTTATTCTCATTGGTGCAGATATGAATGCACATAGCACCATCTGGGACTATCAAAATGCTGGGCCACGAGGAAGTGCAATGGAAAACTTCATATCTAGTTTCATTTTGAATATCCTTAATGATCAGGAAGCAGGTCTTACTTTTCCTCATCTCAATGCGAAGGGTTGGCCAGATCTTACTCTTTCTCTCGGCCAGCATCTTTTAAACGTAATATCCTGAGAAATTTTCAAAGACATAAGTTTTAGTGACCGCAAATTTATAAAATTTCAAACTGAAGCAAAAAGACAATTTCATACATATTTCTTATTCTAAACAATCTATGGGGGAACTTTAAATTTCTCAAATTTTTAAAAACTCAAATACCAACTTTCCAAAATGAGATCAACCTATGTAACTCAAGAAAAGGCTTGGACAAAGTCATGTCAACCCTTCAAACATAAATTTTCCAGGCTTGCAAAAGCTCTTATAAAATAAAACAAGACAAAAGACAATGCAATATTTCCTGGTGGTCACAGGATTTTGATATAAAAAAGAAGGGACTTAGAGCTCTTCAAAGGATAACAAACAAAACCGCTGATTCTCTACAAAAAATAGCAACAACAGCTAGCCATGAAAAGAGCAATGTACAAGAAATCATCTCTAAAAGCGAAAAGATCTTCTTTTATAAGTCTGTACCAAAACAACTAACCCATATGGAACAACCTACAAAACAGTCATTAAAGAAAGAATTCATCCCTCCGAACTATTCAAAATCCTTGGACCATCCAAAAATTACTGGCACATAAAACCTTAAAAGAACTCTACCCCCATTTAAGCAATCCCATCCCTCATCAACCATTTAAGCGAAATATTATATAAAAACCATTCACTGGCGATGAACTCAAAAGGGTTTTTCAAAACATTCATCTCAAGAAAGCGCCGAGCTTTGATGAGATGGATTTCATCATTCTCATTAATATTTTCAAAAAATTGCCAGGTGTTCTCCTTTCGTTCTTCAATAAATGCCTTTCACTTCGATTCTTTCCAAACCCCCTTAAAATTGGAATAATAGTTCTCTTTCTCAAAGAAGACAAATCCAAACGTGTAACAAATTCATATCGCGCAGTTTCACTTCTTCCCACATTGGGGAAGATTTTGGAAAAAATCCTTCTAGAACGTTTTGACCATCACCTCAGAAGAAATAACTTGCAGCACCCGTTACAATATGGCTTTACGTTGAACAAATCATCTGATGAAGCCATAGTTGATATTCTGGACGAAATTGAAAAGGCAAGAAATTATAACAAACTCGCCCTCATTTTTTCCTTTGACATTAATGGTATCTTTGATAACCTCCAATACGATTCATTAAAAATAGCCTTTATAAAATCAACTACCAATCTAATACAACAGAAACTCTGCTGGACGCACTTTCTGGAACACAAATTCTAATAAAGACTCCACTTGGTTCTGCGTCACTGCCACAACATCAAGGCTTTCAAAAAGGATCCTGGACTGGCCCATCCTTCTGGAACCTTGTGGAAAATGAAGTCCTCTCCAAAAACTGGCCTTCTGGAGTTCATCTGCAACAATTTGTAGATGACTTCGTCTTTTTAATTGAAGCCAGAACTAAAGCCAAAGTCAAAACACTATCAAATTAGGTTTTATTTGAATTCAGGGGATGGTCAGATAGCCACCAACTTCAGATTTCTGCATATAAGTCCAGCTAGGTATATAGCCTCTTCAATTTGAAGCCCAGATGGAATCAATAGTAATAACAGACGGCCGCCTCAGAAGGGAGTGCTCCTGGGAAGATACAAATTTCTCCAGCAACGTCTATCAACACCTACAACCCCACTTCAAATTGACCCTGCAGACTTCAACCTAGAAAACAGGATCTCAATTGAAGGCCAACCTCTTTCATCGCCTACAGAAATATATACAAATGACGAAAATATATACATGTAGAAAAAGAGCGATACCATAAGCGTTTCATTTATAATATAAATCCATGGCAAGTTAAAAAAAATGACCAGCTAAATCCAAAACTCATCCAGGAAAGTGAATTCTGAAATAGTCCAGTAATTAAGTGCGGAAAAGGGGTTGTTTAAAACAAATTCTGGTGGAGATGTAATTTTTTGCTCCTTTATGTTTTAAGATAGTAAATTTTAGTGTGTACAGATAGGAATATTTGCTACTGTTCAAGACGCGCTAGCAGGTAAGTCAAACATTCGACAAACTTAAACCAGTTAATAACGTCTAAACGGTACGCGTAACGAAAAAAGCGTACACACCTTAATTGTGAGAAAATTACTGCTTATTGTTTTGATATACACTGATGATATACAAAAGTTGATATTTTATGAGTTATAAGCAGAAAAAGGAAAAATCAATTTTGTTGTCAAGTTTTTTGGCTATAACTAAAATCTCAATAAAAGATTTGATGGCAAACTTGTGTTTCGTAATGAGCACCCGAAAAAACATAAAGGAGCAAAAATTTAAATTTGTTTTTAAAAATTACCTAATGACTGGACTAAAATTGAAGTTGGTTTTATAAAGTTGAATAAAAATGAGAGTCTTTTATTGCAATAAATATTTGCAACAATTACATTATAAACACATTTTGCGGTGAATAGTAAAGGCAACTTTAATGCAAATGGCAATGCATTGCGATGCAAAATTAATATAAATTATAATTAATACTGGTTCAATAAGCAATTATTACTGGTTCAAAAGAAAACAAAGAATTAGTGACTTTTACACCCACACGCACATTCATTGTTTTAAGCAGCATCGCTCATTCTCGCAGTGCAACAATACTTCATGTATATACAAAAATAAGGAGAGGTTTCTTAGTAAGAAAGTTCTTTTAAGACGAGCATTTCCTCTTATTATAATCGACATATTTTCAGAGCTACGTATATAAGTATTTTTATGTTTTAAAAGCATCCCTTCAAATTTAGTGTTTCATATAAGCTCTTTGGAATCCTAGAAAATAAACTTAGAGGTGGTAGTATTCTATAATAAGTTACTGTAATTGTAAACATCCGAGCAGAGATATTTATTTCTCGAAAAGCTGAATCATAAAAAATAAGTTTAACAGTATCGCTTTATTAATTATCCTTCTAATATTTTCTGACAATACTCTTAAATTACATTTTTCAACTATTTATTATCATATTATGGTAAATACTACTTTTGAAATTTTTATAAAGATAAAAAAAATTCGTAAAATACATGCTCCCCAATATTCATTTAAAATTATTTTTAAAAACATAAAGGTGAGCGACTGAATAAAATGCCTGTAACGTTACAGCGATGATGAGAATCGATCAGTGATCGATGAACGAGGAGTTAAGGGATTTTTACCATTAAGGACAGTTATTCCCGTCTCCGTAAAATTCTGGAATGTTGATGTTCTATGTAAACATGCTGTATATCACTCACAGGTTATGGAAACTGTTTTTAAACGCTTCTCTATGACTTCCTCGAAAAAGAAGGATTAATTACGAATTCAACGATAAATCCACACCAGACATCTTTTCTTCTAAACAAAACTATTCAATGATTATTTTTTGCTTTCTTTCATTTTGAGCACACTGCATAAGTAAGTGCTATACTCTCACTGATAATGTACATGATGTTACACATACTGTTTAAAGTACGAATAAACCCTAACAAGAGATTCGTAACCTACAAAAATATGATACACAGTCCGAAATTAAATAAATGCTAGCATATAAACTGAAAATTCTTATATGAACTTGGTTGAAATGTATGACTAAAAGTAACCTCTGAGAGCATATAAACTGAAATTTGTAAACTGCAGGTATATGATACACAGACCGAAATGAAATAGATGCTAGCAAATAAACTGAAAATTCTTATATGAACTTGGTTGAATTGTACGACTAAAATTAACTTCTGAGAGCATATAAACAGAAATTTGTAAATAACAGGCATATGATACACAGTCCGAAATGAATTAAATGCTAACATATAAACTGAAAATTCTTATAAGAACTTGGTTGAAATGTATGACTAAAATTTACCTCTGAAAGAAAGCCATTATATTTCATGCTCTAAACAAAATTCTCTTTTCATACTGTGCCGACCGAGTTCAAAGTAAAATTAAATTCACTGAATCAAGAGGCTTCATATTTCTATGGGCAAAAACAATTTTTTTGAAGGATACCTTCAGCATGAAATATGCAGATAATATTTCATATCTAGATTTCGAAATATATTTTCATGCATTGCAGATATTCTAAGAAAATTTCTCCTAGAACGAAATTTTTAAATTTCTAGAGTATCACAAACAAACAGATGGAAGGGAAATAAAGTACAAATAGACTTCACTGCTCTCTAATGGGATGAAATTAGTGTCAAACTTCGTACTCTAATTGCAAGCAATTATAGTTTTTGTCCAGAATATTATTACTTATGCATAGTCTATCATCTGAATTTTGAGACATTATAGTAAAGGGGGAAAAAATGGATGATGGATGTTAACGTCATTATCTGAGTGATGCATCTATTAAATACGGAAATAGCATTCGTGGCACATTTCCAAGCATGAGAAATGATGTAAAATCAGCAAAACAACTCTGTACTTACATAGCTATTACATCAACTATGCTCATTTATCTATAAAAGAGACCAAAAAATCGATGCATCAGAGTATTAGTAAAAATCAGAAAAGATTTAAGTGACTAAGTGAAATTTATATCTTAAAGTTAACGAATTAATCACTTCATAAGGTTTTTCATGAAAATACTCTATCTTAAGATCATTCTTTTTAGCTAAGGAGTTATAATATGGTGTCATTGCATATGATGAAGTGTTCGTGTCTTTTCTTCACAAATCCGATCAAGCTTGGTGTTTGGTAAATGTTTTTAAGAATAATAATCATGCAACCGCAATTTCAGATTTCATTTTATCTAGGTTCCTCCATATCTGAAAACTTGGAGACCCTTAACTGTGTTTAGCTTCCAGGATTTCCAATTTCCATAAAGTTATTCTGAGTTATTTCCGTAATTTTCTGATATTTTTGTCCTCTAGCAACTTACAATCATCTATCTGATTTGTAATAAATGTTTGTTTCCATTACTTATTTATCGTGTTTGCATGTCACTTTTTACTCTTTTTTGTTAATCCTAAATAAATGACCTAAGTTTTTTTGTAGCTTTGAAATCCCAGATAGCAATTTTAGTTTGCAGCAAGTTTGCCACAAATTTGTCATGACATAGAGTGCAAGCTTGCAGCAAGTTAACGAAAGCTTCGAAGTCACCATGAAACGAACTTGCAGCAGAAACTTATTGCAAATTATAGCAAAAACAGAGTACGAAACAAAACCCGGGATAGAACTCGCGACCTCCCGGTTCCGAAGCGGAGACGCTAACCATTGAGCCAGTCGAACTCTGAGAGGAGAGGATAGATTTCGCTAATACATCGTTCGATTCGAACTATTTTCTGGATTTCATTAATTTTTTGAGTTGAGAATATGATTTGAAGTCAAAGAGAGAGCGACTTTTGCTAATAACTACGTTTTGCTAGTAAAATAAGTTATGAAATTAGAGTTCAAAAGTAATTACTTTAAAATGGGACAAAATGTCTAGTTATTATTGTTCAACAAACACTGACTGTTTTTTAGATTTAATTTTGTTTATAAACGTTAAAATTTCAACATTAAGAAAAAGGCGATATAGTTTTCTTTAAAGTGAGAGTGATATATTTAGTAAAAAGATGGAAAATGTTTCAAAAATTTTTTTTATAAAAAAGTTATTTTTTTCACAAATTATCATTGATTTATTGAATTAATAAAAAAGAATTACGGTCTAGGAGATGCTATTAAAAATCGGATGTTTTTTAAAACAGAGACAAAGATAATTATCTCTTTATTGTGCTATCTTTGCAGGAAGCTTGTTTTGCAAAATTGCAGCAAGTTTGATTTGCAAAGGAGGTGGCGCTATTTGTCACATCGAACTTGCTACAAGTTCGATTCAAGTTTGACGCGTAAAATTTTGCAATGACAAGTCAAAATCAAACTTGCTGCAAACTTACGTGCTATCTGGGATCATGAGCTTTATACTTCAGTTCTTCATTGATAACACAAATCCTTTTGAAATAAATTTGCATTGCATACTAAAAGTTCTCCCCTATTAAAATGCCGTTTTCTGGCATTAATCAAGGTTTGTTTTAGTTCAATCTAATGAATGCTCTCAATATTCTATACTTGTCGCTTTGAGAATAATGGAATAAAATATTTTCTTCATTTAAATGACGGTATTTACTAAATTTGAAATACAATTAATTTAGATAATTAATAACAAAAAGTTTTTGTAATTATAAATGAAGGAGTAAAGAAGTAGTTCGAATTTTTCCTATTTTTTCTATTATTTTATGTATCACGATCAAAGAACTTTGATAGTGAGTTTTAAATTATTTCATTTGAGGTTTAAGTCTTGACACTTAATGTAATATAAAAAAATTATTCGCTTCAAGGGAAATTTTGAAGCTATTTGACATCCATTAATTTTATCAATTCAGCAAATGGTATTTTGCTAAATTTCTTAAATATTTAAGATAATTGTAGGTTGCCGTCAGAGGTTATCAACAAGAGAAACCTCGCCGATTGGTCAAGAGTTCAAGGTCCTGTATAGACGTTTAGAATATTCCTCGGGGCAAGTTAAGACTTCTTCACATATATTTCCCCATAATAGACTCCATCGCTACCAAAAGACGATGGAGGATGAAAGATTCTGACAATGCAACTGACATCAAAATACATGAAAAAAACTTAATCTTTGAAAAAATAAATTGATGCCAACTCACTTTTATGCATTGAACAAATGATAAAAATAGCCCGTTTAAAAGTAAGCATCATAATAAATAAAACGAAACAAGACACTAAATTACAATTTAATGGAAAAAGTATTTACCATAAGTGTGGAAATTTACTTTTTAAAAATTTTACATATTCATAAATAAACCAATCATAAGTTAAAATGTTCATAACTGATTTTAAAGGAAAGGCAAAATAACAAATTTAAATATCTTGTCGAGTACATTGATATTTTAAGAGTTGGAGATTTGATTTCTCAAACAGTGGCATCACATGGTTCTTAAATCAGATTAATGATATTATCAATACTTAGCCCGATAATGTTTTGGTTTTTATGCAATTTATAATGAAAAATAAACCTAAAACATTTTGAAAACATTGCTACATTGAATAAGAAAAGTATCTTTTATTAAATGATTGCTGGATTGTGCTTAGAATTACTACTTCATGTAAAATTTCCTCATTGAATTAAATATTTACCAAGTTTTGCCTACCATCACTGAAAGTACGTGTTTAAATCTGCATCTACCAACAGTTTCTCTGTTTCTTACTTTTACTATGTTTCTTTAAGTTACTGTAAAGGATATTTAAACCACTTTATGCCAACAGTGTTTAAAATTATTTTAAATTATACACCACTTTATGTCAGCAGTGTGTAAAATTATTTTAAATTATACACCACTTTATGCCAACAGTGTCTAAAATTTACCTATTCAGGGATTTCCAGGAGCTTCTGTAACATGTAAAAATATAGGCGCGTACTTCAGTTATTAAAATCAATTTTTTATTCAAGCTTTAGCGTACGTTTACATAATTTCTAAAAAAAAACCTGTTTATTAAAATATCTTACATTTGCGCAGGAGACGAGGTGGTAGACGCCACTAAATTGGCTTCAGTAGGATATTGTTGGTGGACTCCGAGTTATAATCTTAGTGATTATGAAATATGAGTAATCTTGAACGTGAATCGCAATTGTTTACCTGCATAAAGTTCCTATTTAATTAGTTTATAGTTTCTATTATTAAATTAGTGTGAAAAAATTAAATTATTTACGACTGGAGTACATAGTATGATTAAAAAGCATAGATAACATAATTTAAAAATTTGGGTTGCTTAATAACTAAATTCTATATTCAGCATTATTTGATTACTGTTTTGAGTGCTGTATATAATTCTGTAGAAACCCTTCCAAAATTTTGGATATTAATGTCGAAAAACTAAAATTAGGACACAAAAATTTCTTTGATTTTCAAGAAAGTCCTTTATATGACGAATAAAAAAACCAGAAATCAATGGTCATATTTACTGGGTCAATTTTTTAATAATTATTTGCTTGCCAATTCGAAAATCAGGCGCAAAATTGCTATTCATAAAATTAATTTTATCACATGAATAACTTTTTAATATACTTCCTTTGGTATTAGAAATTAGGCATTTTAAAATGCATATTCTGAACCGTGATATGTAAGAATTCCTCATGAATGATTTCTGAGTCAAAAGAAAATAAATGTTCAAAGGTTAAGCAAAGCTTTATTTAGTGCTTGTGCAGTTCTGAACTTTATCTTATGAACACAGATTACATTAACTCGACAAACTCGGAAGCGACTAATAATGTCGTGGAGTTAATCCGATGCTAAAAATCAAGGCACAAGGGGGAAATATATCTTCTCCATCCATACCACTATTTGAAAAGAGCGACAATGTATAAAGAAGACGTCTAATCGGCTTACTGTATGGAGTAATCCTTTTCGCTGCTGTTGCTGAGAAAAATAGGTGCTGATGAAAACGCCAGCTTACAATGTATGTGTAATTGAAAGTCACGGAAAATGCTAAGCCTACATTCATGAGCGAAAATACTTCGGTGGAGAATTTTTGTTCCATTAAATTAACAAAGAGTAACATAGCAAAAACTAATCTAAAATCATTTTCTCAAGGAATTTAAATATTAATCCGTATTATTGATCGATCATCTAATGAAAAAAGTTTGTAACAACGGAGTGAATTCACGCGATGGCAAATCACATGACAAACGTAACTACGCAGGTCATTTAATATTTAACTTAACGTTGTCTTATGATGTACTGTGAATCCATCGGGGGCACCTGAATCAGTAAGATGAGAAGTTGATGTATAACTAAGCTATGGTCTTGCTCCATGGGTGTGTACATAGATAGTGGCGTGGCTCTTCTGGGCCCATCACCGATGACGGGTCATCCTCTATAATGGACGGGAGGTTGCATGTGCCTCTTGTAATAGAGACTATTATGGGTTTTCCACCCCCCATTTTCCAAAGAAAACTAAAAAACACTTCTACACTGTACATTCTATATTGGGAAAGACATTGACAGAGTTCACAAGCCCCATCCACTGAATTGATTTCGACATTCTTTTTTCATATGAAAGCTTATTGCTCCTAGATATGCCATCATTGGTTTCATGTCCCTCACCGTCTTAAATATTCGAGATATATTCTAAAATAAAACTTTGACAGAGTTCCGGAGCCTTAAAAACTGGACCAATTTCGCCAATTTATTTTTTCACTACTAAAATAACTAACCAATCAGAGTGATCCGCTTTCATTTCGTAAGTTTAAAATAATATTTTCCGTGTGTATGCAGTTCTGTAGCATCTACATATTGTAAACAATAATCGTATTATCTTTTTATCATTTAAATTAATTTAATTTTAATAGCAGACGATATTGTTAAGTCAACAATATAAATATTACTCTTTTTGCTTCATTTAAAATTTATTTTAACATCAATAACAAACGCGTTTGTTTCTTTTCTAAATTACTTTTCATCAACAAGAAAATGAGTTATTGGCAACCAGAAAATTAGTTTTTATTAACCTTTAACTGTTGTGTGTTGTCTCAGAGACCGCACAAAATTTTCTTATCATCGTCTCCACCCCTAAAAAAGGAAAAATGATCACTACCCTGTTTATTACCTTCCGAAACCACTGTTCCAAGGTCACATATCAAGATTCACACTTCTAGATTTTTTTTGTTTTTTTAGTTACCAAGTTTTTACTTTTTAAATTGTCTCGGAGACCGTTCACAGAAAATGAGCACCAGTTTTTGTGAGTAGGTGTTTAGGTGTTTTATGGCGCAAGAGCCATTGATTTGACTATGCTGCGCCAGACACAAGTGGAAGTGGTGTTAGTGTATAAAGGGAAGTAAAACAATGCTGGAGGGACATGAAAAAAAGCACACAGATAAGTGAAACCAGGAATTAGATCAATGAGAAAAACTGAATGGACTTCAAAAAAGAAAATAGGTTAACATGAGGCGTTTTATCAAGCAAGGAGGGAAGTGAAACTGAAGGTGCTTGAAAGAATTGTAAACGTCGAGCATTAAAGTTTGTGAATTCTGAAAGTATATGGCGGACGGACATACGACAGTTACAACGTGAGCACATCGGTGGCTCTTCACCGAATAACAAGTGAAGATGAGTAAATCTGGTATAACCGATTCGCAAACGAGTTAGAAGTGTGTCCGCTTTCCTGCTTGTTAATGAGGGCCAATGTCGCACAAAGGGTTTCACAGCATGGAGTTTGTTATTAGTCTCCAAATCCCACTGTTCTTGCCATTTCGAATAGAGAAGCATTTTTACATGCTTTTTTAAATCGACTACTGGGATAGTCATGTCCATTGGCGCGACTGCCGATTTGGCTGCCTTGTCTGCTTGCTCGTTACCCACAATTCCGACATGAGATGGTACCCAACAGAGCATGATATTGAAACCTCGTAAAGCGAGTTTGTTAAAAAGGTCTAAAACATTAAAAACTAAAGGATGATTATGAGGGTGAGGATAAAATGAACTCAGTGATTGTAATGCACTTAGAGAATCTGTGTAAATAATAAAATATCTTTGCGACCTATCAGATATTTCTTCCAAGGCAAATAAGATGGCAATTATCTCTGCTGTGAAAACCGAGCAGGAGGAGTGAAATTTAAAAGAAAAGTTTTTGTCTGGGAAAACAACAGCAAATGAGACATGAGTAGCTGATTTTGATCCATCTGTATAGATTGGAAATAAGTCCTGATAATGCTGTCTGTGTTCAAGGAAGATTTTTTGGTTTATAATGTCTGTTGTATCGGATTTTTTAAAAGATTTAAAGGGATTTATATACTGTATGTCTGGAATTTTCCAAGGAGGAAAATTATTACTTGGCTGCTGAGTTGGACGCAGATAAAGAATATTTAATTCTGAAAGGATGTAATAAATTCTTTTAAAAAATATAGGTATGAAAGATTTCCTAGCCTCCTGCAGTCGAACTAAAAAAGGACGAAGTTTTTTTGTGAGTAATAGACGCTATTTATCGGATACTTGTTTTTCGTTAAAAATTATAAATATTGCTTTAAATTTTGCGATATAGAATACTCTGATTTTGAAGAGTCATATAGTATTGAGGACGAATGCAGAGCAGAATCTGAGGTTCTTGGGGATGGAGATGAAAATATGCGGTGAAGATTTATACAATTTGACAAAAATAGGCGTAGATGAATTTGACAAGAAGAGTTCCATTTATACAAGCGGTCGACGAACTCAATGTTGGCCTACGGCGATACTTTTTTTATATTACGCACACAGTATTATATTTACATTTTAACCTTGGGAAAAGTTCATTCAAAACCTTTTTCTCTTACGTGGAGTTTATTTCTTAACCGTATCCTTATTTCTTGTGGAATCTTTAGGCGCATGTCTATTTATACTCATGTGGAATTTAATAATTATTTTCATAGAAGATTCCACTTTAACCATACGTTTTGACGCAGCATAGCCAAGTTTCGTCTTTGTACCATCAAAATCCAATGTACCTACCTAATAATGATTTACAACAATAGACTTAAAGGGTATGTGTAGCTGCTATTGACTTCGTGATAAAATATTTGTCGACCTGAATTTTCCAATAATAAAGGCTAATCAAAATTTGATGATGATTTCAAAATTCCTTGCGTTTTTCTAAATCTATAAACTCGGGTATCAATTGTATAAATCATATCTATACTTAGAACACAGTACATACGAACTTTCCAATTTCTAAAACAAGTTGACACAAACTCAGTGACTTTCTGAGCTCGTGTAGATCATCAGTTTTGTTTCAGAACTCCATTGATCAAGAGTTTGGCATTTAAGACGATTTAAAGCAATCTAAAATGTGAAGATACAGCTTAAATGGACTCAACATGCTGCCGACCTGAAATAAATCATATTAAATGTGCCTGGTGGTCATTCAAACAAGGTGTTGCATCCTGCCCATCCTCCAAAGGACCTTAGGATATTCTAGGAATTCCTATTGGCTCAGTTAGACGGAGGCAGTTAATTCTATATAGCTTAATTATCTATCGTACTTGAACTATAAGAAGACATGGATACGGTCCATCTGTATGGATACACTTCACATTGTCGTTCTCTAAAATTAATGGATTTTTATTTCGTTACTGTTTTCAATCTTCGATTAAAATGTTTATTTTACTTTGAAGCAGAAATATAATTCTGTATTTAACACCAGTAGATTAAGCATATGGGGTTTTAGGTGTTTGATTAAAGTTTATGTATAATAACGAGCTCGTGTGAGAATTTGATTTCTTTTAACATTTTTATTATGATATTAATTGTATCTACAATATATTCTCATCTTAAATTCCGTCTGGATATTAAAGAGCCACTGAGGAAAGTTCGGTTTCCTTCTCATTCAGAAAATAAAACTTTTTTGTAGTTCTTCCATGAAGATTTGCCATAGAGGCCGAAATTCAACTGTTTAGTCCATAAAACAAAGGAAAACAAAATATTGCACACACGCGTTATCCAGAAAGTAAGTTCCGTTATCATTTAAATCCACAGCGCTGCCATCGCAAGATCACTCATGTCCTCCGATTAGTTCGAATCATCTACAAGACAAAGAAATCTTTGTTAGGGAGGACAGCAACGCATATCTTATAGTGGCTTGCAATAATGTTTAAGAAAATCAATGGGCCAGCCGCATCCCCATGCGACGGCTACAAAGCAAAGATTCATTACACACATTGGCAGAGAAACATCCCCTTATCCATTTTACAGCCCATTCCTTGTCTTCTATGATTTTCATATATCTTTGTCACTTTAAAGCTTTCCTCTCTGACAACACGAATCGTATATCCATCCAAGCCATCTACATCAGTTAACAATAAAGAGTTTTGTTCCATTATATTTTTTACTTTTAGTTGCTAATGGAACCTAATTCATGGATATCCTAAATTTAAAAAAAAAACACGAAGGGAGATCGTATATCAATCCAAGCCATCTACATCAGTTAAAAATAAAGAGTTTCGTTCCATTATATTTTTTACTTTTAGTTGCTAATGGAATCTAATTCATGGATATCCTAAATTAAAAAATCACGAAGGGAGATCGTATATCCATCCAAGCCATCTACATCAGTTAAAAATAAAGAGTTTCGTTCCACTATATTTTTTTACTTTTAGTTGCTATTAGAATTTAATTTCAATTTTTTTTCTTATGAAGGTTAAAAATGAAAATTTATGCTAAATTAGTCCTGTCTCCATTGGAAGTAAACTTATAAAAAATAATTGAAATTCTTTATTTTAATGAAATTCGATTTAATTTTTCATCTGTATTTATATGTGCAACAATAAAAAATTTAAGGCATTTGAGAGATGTAAATCGTCTTTTTCTTCGCCTCTATTTTCAAACGCTTAGAATATTTAAAAAATGGAACCTTCCATTTATTGAGTTCTGTCAGATGATATTTAAAATTTTTCTTTTCTAAATTATAAAACGAGTCAAAAACTAGTTAAAAAATAAAAATAACTGCCAGTTGGTTGCAAAAATAATGGATTTGGAGCTATTTCATAAGTAAATTTTTATTTTCCATGAAGATGTTTTCCTAAGTTTCCGATTGGATTTTGATTTAAAAATCATAAAAAAACATAAGTAGAAGATAGAGAAAAGGAAACAGAAAACACTTCAAGAATCAAAAATATATACATCTTTCCATTTATACGTCTTTCAGGGACTGACGTAAAACGACGTAGAAATGAAAAGACGTATAATCGAAATTTTAATAAATAACTTCGATTATTAAAAATTTAAAGCAAATTAATTTAAAAGTAATAATTTTAAAAGTTTTTAAGATAGTACTAGTATATTGCTACATAGCATTGGAAAAAAATGAAATATTAAACTTAAACATTTATCATGAAATTGAGAAAAATCCTACCTTTAGTGCATACCTTATATACTAATTATGCATATCTTATTTTATGGGATTAATGTGCATGTAGGTAGACGTTTAATTAAAAAATCTTTAATATCATCTAACGTGCTGATTGTCATAAAATATTAAGCACAGCATTATGAATCGCATTAAGTTCGTTGAATGTTTTGTCACTAGTGTTTTGACAAAATACGTTCAAAGTTCCTCGTTGGGATCCATTGGTCTTTCACCCTCTCATACCAAGCGAGGCGGTCCAGGGCGGTCTAAAAACTCCCTCTTGACAGCGATGAAGGTCGATCTGAGGCGTTTAGCTTCTTTTGAGAAGAGGTGAGGTTCTGAGATCGCTTAGGAGATAAGCGCGGTAGGGGGTCCGATTATCCTTGCCCATCACAGACCATTTCCGTGCGCTATAAGGGAAGGTTATAGCAGGGGTTGGGTGGTGGGAAAATGACCACCTATGTTGGGAGAGTCCAGTTCGTGCCGTTTCCTTCCAAAAAGTCCCGGTTTTAAAGGAGATAAGAAAAAAGTCGCATGGGGATTAAATAGTTAAAAGAATGTGGAAGAACTTTTTCATGTTATCCACTTTCTTTCCAGAAAACTTCCCCCCTTAATTGAAACGGGGAAATGCCCGAGGCAGAAATTTTAACAATTTTGAAAGTGGAAAAACGACGTATAGCCGAAGCTTTATGTCGTATAAACGTAGTATTTTATCATTAGAATTGTTACAAATGAATCGGATTGTTGTGAAATGACGTATAAATGAGGAACTTATAAACGGTTCTTTACTTTATATAGACAATTTTCTGCATAAAAATTCCAGAAACTGCATTCAAGAAGAGCGCATTGAAAGTTGAAATATAGGTTGACGCGTAACATGATCAACCATTCTTTCAAAAATATACGAAGTGTCTCCTAGGTATTAATTTATGTTAAGAAATGAAAGTAAAAAATTACTAAGAAATGCTTAGTTTTCAGTTTGTATCAACGTTTATTGTTAAAGTGAGATTTTTTTTAAAAAAATACATTAGGGCTTATAATTAATCAGGCTGGTATTAATGAAAGTTACAATAAATAATAAGCAACATTAACGATATTTTTATTAAATAAATCTTACATTAATTGAAGGAAAACACGCAAGATTGAAGAGCTTTTAATTTGCTTCGCGTTTTTTGTGGTGTTTGAGAGATAAATTACACTTCTAATGTCAGATGTATAAAAAAATATTCTGTGGAAATGAACACATCTAAACCATAGGAAAATGTGGAATAATTAATTATTTATATTTGGATTTAATAACAGAAAACTTGAATATAATGGGATTTTATGCTTGGAAAAATTAGTGTGTAATATGGAAAGAATGTCATGAAAAGTGCTATTTCTGTTTCCTTTCTTTATAAAAGAAATCAGCATAAATTAATGCTTTTATTTCCCAAAATTAAAAGTAAAAAAGATATAGCAGAGTGTGATAAAAATTTAAGAAAAAGGGTGATTGTGATGTATCTTTTCTTCTCAGTTGAAACGAAATTTGATTGCAACTTTTATCGAAGAACTGCATTTTTATTTGAACTAACAATGAAATTAATTATTACTTCGGTATTTTGGATCAACAGTTTTAGTAATTTAGTTACCTGCCAAAAAAATCCATAGTTTTATGAATAATTAGTGAACTTGTAGGGCAAGAAATTAATTAGAGTATGACTGGATGAATCGGCAAGTCGATGCACAATTATTTAGTATGTCTTGATTTCTCTGTGTGTAAAACACACATTGAACGAATTATCATAAAATACCAATACAGTAAAACACCGGTTAAGCGAGCTCGGGTTAACCGAAACCGGGTTATCCAAAATGCCTCTGAAATCACAAATCCAAAATACATGTACTGGACTGCACGGAAATAATCGCTGAACTCTGTATATTGGGGGCTGCCATTGTAATTTTAAACTATTTTTAGATTATGAGGATGATATCTGAGGAAACACCTAACCTCTACACTTGCACATCTTACCAATGTGTTGACGATTTTATCATGCATTACAAGATTTATCATGCATCACATCATAGATTTATCATGNNNCACATCATAGATTTATCATGCATCACATCATAGATTTATCATGCATCCCATCATAGATTTTAGACAAAATATCCCTTGAATCCCCATCCAATCTTCTCAAAGTTCAAACTCTACTACCAATTGACCAATCAAATTCGAATAAAAATGCGAGCATCGCGTTTCAAATTCAAATTTATATTCGAATTCATGAAGACTTATTTATTGAATTATATTCGTTAGCTGCGCTAAAATCATCTTTACAGTACATTAAAATAATGTCAAAAAAAGCATATTTCAATTACTGAATTTATCTCGTTGCATTTTTGATGATATCTAGAAATAAATTAATACCATGTATAATATTCTCACTAAATTCGTATAATATTTTCAAAATAACTTTTAAAATGATTTTTAAGTATACTCTTTTATATTGAATTCATAGGTTCGTTTGAAAGGAAAGTGAAAAATTTAATTAGTTTCGGGAAATACTTATAATTCTGCGAGTGAAATCTATATTTAACTTAAAAGTATTTCAAATATTTTGCTAAAAGCCATTAAGGGAAAATACTGAATCAAGTTCTAAATTATTCCGAGACTAGCTATTTTTACCACGTTTTTATTAACTCGCTTTCTTGTCTGTCTGTCTGTCTGTCTGTTCGGTACAAATCTTGCGATCGATTTTAAACTAACTTCCCGATGAGCTGGAGACTTGAAACTTTAAACATAGTTCAGAACTAGATGACAATGCATTATTAATTCGCTTTCTTGTCTGTCTGTCTGTCCGTTTGTCTGTCATTTCATGTTTTGCATGGCGCATGCGCAATACGTTTTTCATTATATCTCGAAAACTATTAACATTACAGACTTGGTTCTTGGGCGCATGCAATATTTAATAGCAAGGAGTGTAGGGAGTAGCTGTCGTTGAGAAAACTCACACAACAGTTCATATCATTTCCATTGCAATAAAATTGTTAGTGAATGAAATAAACTATTTATACATCAATTATCTATTACATGCGCCCCACGTTTTTCGTTTTGAATCTGTATGGGGTTATAAATCTGTATGGGGCTAGAAGAAATTATTTTATACTTTTTAGTCCGTTTTAAAAACGTGGTCTATTAAAATATTTATTTTTTAAAATAATTATTTAAAAATATGTTTTCAAACAATACATTATTATATCTCCCGTCAAAATTTCTAATATATAAATAAATCTCAGTTAAAATACATTTTAAAGAGTTTTAGGCATATATTTGCAGTGTTTTAACGACTCGGTCGTCTTTTTTATGTGATTGAATGAAGTTTACATCTTTTGATACTAGTGGAGTAATTTTCGGTAATTTCGTCTTGCCTTTAAATTCTACAACTTTAAATGCATTTTCGTTTTTAATAAATCGTCTTTATTATTCAATTCCTACTATTAGCTCACACTTTCCCTATATATATATATATCTTGTTCAAATTTTGCAATCGATTTTAAACGAACTTCCCGATGAGCTGGAGACTTGAAACTTTAAACATAGCTCAGAATTAGATGACAATGCAATATTAATTCGCTTTCTTGTCTGTATGTTTGTCCGTTTGTCTGTCATTTCATATTTTGTATGACGCATGCGCAATACGTTTTTCATTATATCTCGAAAACTGTTAACATTGCAGACTTGGTTCTTGGGTATATGGATGGCCCATGGGATCATCGAAGAACCCACATATTTTAGCCATATCTTTGCGCATGCGCAGTACGTTTTTCATTATATCTCGAAAGCTATTAACATTACAGATTTGGCGACTTGGCAATAAATTTGGCGACCTTGGCGAAAAATTTGGCGACCATTTTGGCGACTTGGCGGCAATGTTGGAGACTTTGGCGACAAAGGGCGTTTTCAAGATTCAATCTTTAATAAAATACTTTTTATTCATCCACTCAAGTTCAAATACATTTTTTAAAACTTGTAGTGGATGACACTTGATGTTAATACAGTTTTTTCAAATATTAATTCATTAATTAAATTTAATTAATTTTAGTTTTATATCGGAGAAAAATTTCTAAATTAAAATTTTTCTTTGTTGACCTAAGTAGGAATTGACTTTAATTTTTTTTTTTAATATTACATATTAAAGTGAAGAATGGCCTGATTGTACACGTTTTCCTGCAGTCTTACCACAGCAACAAAACTCGTTGAACAAATGTTGAACAATGGTATAATATGTGTTTCAACAAATCTTGTTGAAACACATATTATACCATTCACTGATAAAGTGATCCTTCGTAACTTTGTAGATGTTACCAACATTCTTTCTTGAATATAGTGATAAGTTGAACTCCTTGTTGATGGAGGCCAACGGGATTTGCAAAATAAACAAATAAATAAAATTACTTTTAATCAGTTTGCTGGAATTGCTATCAGTTTGAGTCTCCATAAAATTTGTTAAAAAATTTCAGTTTTATTTAAAAATTAGAACAGAAATCAAATCCAGAACTTGACAATTTTAGAGTAAATAATATTAAATAATGCTTTGAAATTGTGAAAAAAAACTTGAAATAATTATCCCACTGAGAATTATGAATCTCTTTCAAATTTATTAATACTTAATTATAACTCCGTTTGTTTTGAAGTTGTCCGTAGGAATTCTCAAATAGTATTATTTTTCCTCATTTAATCCAGAAAGAAATAAGGAAACAAACGAGGAAATAAGCTTTCAAAAATGAAAGAAAAGAGAGAAGGTAATTTCAAATTAGCCAACTCGTTAAAATTATCATTTTGTTTCCTGTGTTAATCGTTCATTTTCTCTTATTTTGCAATACCTTAGAAGATTTTATCCCTCAGATAATTATTTCGTAGCAAATAGATTAGACTTAATTTGCGTAACTGATTGCAAAATGTTTCCTTAAATTTTAAGTTGTATGTAGTCTGTTATCTATTCTGTAACCAATATATTGCTCTGTGTGAATATTGCATTAAAGAGATTGATAATTAAATTACATATTAATACGAAACACTTGTTTTTTGATTTTATCCCGACGTTTTCACAAAAAATCTACGGCGCGGACCCGAACTGCTCTTTTCTGTTTTTTTCTTACAAATATAAACTTCATTTCCAAACTAAATCACAGTAAACCCTCCGATCTAATAACGTGTTGCATTTGAATGCATTTCGAAACACAATTATTCATTATTTTGTTTTTATTATAGTAAACATTTTGAAACAAGCGTATTATAATTTATTTCTGAATACAATAAATGTAATACACAGAAATGTTATATATTTTATATTTTAACTTCAATGTTATATTTTTTATATAATAATTAAGCTATATTCTAAATAACAAGTTTGTTCCTTTTTAAATCTGCAATTTAATCTTTAAATCGTGAATATCTGAAATCCCTTTTGAAACAACCTTTCAAAACGGGATTTCTGATAAAGAAATTACAAATACTCATTCACTTTTTAAGTTATTAGAATATACGATCTGGGCGTCATTTCGAGTTATGCGAATCAAATTCTTGTCTTTGTTCAATAGCAATGAATGCCAACCAATCACCAATGGGGTAATATTATATCACACATACGCAGGTGAGAAACATCGTCTATAGAGTGATTTCAGGACAGGCAGAGTAAAATTCTAATGAGTAAGTGGTGCCGATATGATACGTAGAGAAAAGGGTAGATGGTGCATCATCTGTACTTTCTGTGTGGAGAAGGTCAATTCCAGAATATGAGAAATTTATTTAAAGAGTAAGTAACAAAATCGTTCAGGAAAGTTATAGTTTTAATTATGTTTTTGATTTAGGAAAATAAATGTATTTCACTCTTGTAAATTTTGTTCATAGCTATGACACATAATGTAAATACTCCAAACAATTACTTAAATGCAATTACTGATAGTCTCGTTTTAATTGCATATCTAACATGTACCTGTCATATTAGCTCAGTAACTGCAAATATTTAACGCCGCTATAAATATTTGCAGGTTCCTTTTCGAATTAAAGTCTTTGAAATGTTTTTGTATATATATATAGTTAAATAATTTGCAATATATAGTTAAATATTTCAAATAATCAAAACATGTGTTATATTTTCAATATATTCATTTATAAATCTAAAATTTAAATTTAAAATAAAATTACCATATATATATATATATATATGATATTTTAATTTATTAACTTTCTTAAATCACTTTTAACGACACCTCATTTTAATTACTTCTATTTCCATCGTAATAAGCGCACTACAACTTTCTTTTCGAGTCACGAGTCTTTTCCGGGGAAATTCCCTTCTCTGGGTACTTAAACTTTCTGCTGACTCCTTTCTGCCCTTTTTGATTCAAGCATGTAAGCTGACAACAACAACGCGCCTCTCAGGCGTAATCTTTTGAATACAGGTTATGGAGCTACGTAAAAACTGAATCCTTTACCCATGAAGAAATAACCTAATATCCTCAATTACTAAATAAAAGAAGATTAAGCCAAATATTGTCTCTTCCATGACCAAACTGGACTACACCTCACCTTCATTAAAGCATGATCTTATATATATATTTATATAGCAGTTTCAGGAATATTGTCAGCAAAATAAAGAAGGGGTTAATTTTACTGTGTACTAGCAAGATAATGAATGATACAAATACAAGGTTCGAATATAGCAAAAAAATAAATATAAAATTATGTTATTCATATGTGAATGCATAGAGGGAAATATAATCAAGTTGGGAGGAATATCGAAGAATATTGCTTTTTTATGAGGACGTAGATATCCAATCATATAGAAATCTCTGTTTTTTAAGCTTCGATGGAAAACGATTCAATCCTAAATATACGCCAATAAGCCATTCAATAGCAAAGGGTATAATCAATTGAATCAGATGAATGAAACAAAATTACAAAATAATATACACCATTTTCTTGTGACTTTTCTTTTCTAATATTCTATTATACACAATACAATTAAAAACACTATATTCAATACATGAGTATAATACAAGCATGCCTCTGAGAGTTGAAAAATATGGTATCCCAAAAGAAATTTGTGAGTTTGAATATAGCTGCTACTGGACAATGTATAAATGTCTGCCACTGAGAATTGTCCTGTTTTATCTGCTCTTTTTTGTAAATGTGGGCAGATTTTATCCTTTGGGGTCATTTCTTGAACATGGTACTGGTGAGTGTAAATGGCCCCTCACAGGTGAGTGCCCCATATGTTTATACGAGTTCGAAGCCAAGTGTACTGAAGCAGACGCAGACAAAATTGAAACCAAAACTTGAGTTCAAGAGACAAAACCGCTGTCATTCTCAACAAGTGGAGTGAGAAATTTGCTTTGGTTAATTTTCACTTTATATTCCTACGATCCACTCAATATTTTTTGTTTATTGCCTTATATAAACGAAATTGGGATTGCAATTGTTTTATTTCGGTTTATAACTTTATTTCTCATTATTGCTGCAGGTGATGTGTCTGCTGATTGTGGATGCGGCGAGCAAGGAAATCCCATTCACTACGCCACAGCATGCCTACTTCTGGGCTCTTTTCTCGTCAAGAAATCAGTACCGATATAAGAGGACGTCTGGTGGCGACGAGTTGCAACATCAACACTCTCTCGAGCGAAAATTAGGAATTTAATGGGTTTTATTTAAAAAAATGAAGATATTTTATTTCCATCCTCATAATTGAAAATTTCATAACAAATTCTTCATGAGCATTAACTGGAAAGGCATTTCGCTTTAGTTTTTATCATCTGGGTGGTCTGCTTTCTGCTTAAGCTTTCAAAAAGAGCGACATCAATAAAAATACTATTGAAGAGCTCCTCCATTTGTGAACAGAATGTGGTAAAAGATTTCCACTTCAATCGCAGTATACATTTTCTACAGCTGTTAAAGGAAAATGTGCTAAATAACCAACTGTATGCTCCGAGTGCAATTGATAAAAAGCGAACGTTGGCGTGAATGACGGAAGGGAGTCGGTAAATGCTGCAGTCCCTTCAGGGGCGGTGGGACATAAGTCTTCCCACTCTCTCGTGATTAAACTAAAGGCAAAAAATATTTTTATTTGGAAAATATTTTATGTTCGGATGATAGAACTTCAAAAAAAAAATCTTTTTTTAGGTAAAATTATTTTTTAGGGTAGTGCCCTTCAAAGGGTTAAACTTTTAGCTTTTTGCTTTTTTATTTTTCTAATTCAATGTATTCATTTTAGGCATGCCGATTTTCAAAACTATGTTCTGTTAATATTATCTGTTATTCAAATTCTAAGTTTGTAATTTTTATTATTTTCTTTCCATAAAACTTCATGCATACCTATCCAACCGACAGGGAGCCGCCCGGCTTCCAGTTCGTTGGTATGCTTGGTGATAAAGTATTGCTGCAGGTATTGATACATTTTGATTCAGGTCAAGACATTTGTATCGTCTATTCACTGATGAACTTCTATAGTTCAGATAGATTTTAGAGATTTAATCACTATAAATTACCCATAAATCACTTTAACATGGAGTGGATCGTAAATTTCCAATATAATCCATTCATAAATGTCTACCCACTTCTACATTTTTCACAATGAGTTGCCTCTCTTCTGATTTCCTGCATTTTCCAATCAAACTCCATAATCTGTGCTCGCCCATTGATTAAAGCTTAAGGTCTTTCAAAAGTGCATTGATCTTTCGCTAAAGTGAAGTGGGTAACGATTAGGTGCCACGTGCCTTAACTCATATAACTTCTTTTTATTGGAAGAATCTTTTTTAAATTCAAATTCATTCATAGATCTTAATTTTTAAATATTTTATACATTTATGTAGCTTTATTTGATTTTCGAACTACCCCAATATTTATATGTATTTTCCTAGAATTTTCATAGACCGTTTGTCATGGAATACATAGCAATATTCAAATTGGAAAATTAAACCTTCTATTCATTACATATACCCAATACCATTAAAATTGAATTTCACTCTTCATGAAGATGATTTCAAAGAATGAATATAAATACAGTAATTCAAAACTTTCTAAAATATAGAACAAGGGTTTAACCCTTCATCAGGCATTGGCTATTTTATGCATTATATTTAGAGACGATCTCTCAAATCACATGCTTTTTTTACTTGAATTTCTTTCATTTTATTGTTAATTAGCTAAAAGTTTTATTAACGCTCTCATCGCATACACTGTAATTTTGAAAGACCATCTAAATCCAGCAAGGTAAAAAAAATGATTGATGAAAAAATTATTGTATAAATGACAATCATTTTAGGCAATCATTGAAATCAATGAAAAAATGACTGTCTAAAATTGCCGCATTAGTTGTGGCAATTTTAGACAATCATACACAATTTCTAAAGGAAATTCTTTCACTATTTTAAATGCATTTTGTATTTTACTATTTCAATAGTATACAAATAAAAAATCAAGTTAAAAAATACTTCTTACTATAGATGCTGCGATCGCAGATATCACAACTGTGTTTTCCAGCATTTAATAAGTTGACTGCAGTTGATTTAAGTCTTTTCTACTCGAAGCTCTATGCAAATAGCTAAAAAGGAGCAGAATGTTTGCAATTTATTTCAAGGAAAAGAAGATAATTTAGATGTGTTTGCAATATGAGCGCATGATTATATCTTCTTTTTTGATATTGCCCCATCTTTTAAATGGCTGTTTATATATATGTTGTTGTTTAAAATATGAAAAAATCTAGGATGGAGCGCTTTCATTGCCAACTAACATAATTAAAAATCTGAATTATAAATTTTATAGCATTTTTAACAGGATATTAATATATATTTATTCTGTTTTGTATTGTATTTCCTATAAATCATGTAATTAACGTATAACATGTTTTGTTATCAGATGTCTAATGCTGAGAAATCATGAAAAGAAACCTAGTGCTGAGCCTATATTCGTGATTACAAATATACGTTAAGATTATTAGCATTGTTATCTAATGAAAGCTGAGATGCCCAATGTTATAACTGCAATCTTTCGTGGTAATTTTTAGCGTTTTAATTAAGAAAAATTTATAAACTGATTAAGATTATACTAAAGCAGTTTTAATTATAAGCTAATATCGACAAAAACTGATTTTATAAAGCTGACTGTCCTCACAACATTACACTGCAGTATCCTACTGAATGATTGAATTTAATCTTTCAATGTTCCTTTAACTCTGATATTATTTTTTGATTTAAGTTTAAAAGCAGAGGTTGAGATTGATATGTTCATTAATTTTAAAAACGCCGAGAAATATTACTTACTGTATGAGCACAAATTTAAGAATGATCTCTTAGTACATTCAGAATATCCTTTGATTAATGCTAAAACTCTCGTCTCTTCTCCCTGACTGCAAAAGCAATAATTGCATGTTTTGGAAAAAACAGTGTGGGATTTGAGATATTTATGAAAGCTTCGATATATTTATAATAAAATTTAATGATAAAAATGACAACTACAAAATAGATTATTGGCTTTATAATAAATTTTATTTAAATTACATTATGTGATATCACTCCTCTGCAGTAAGTGCTGATTCATTTCTAATTGAGTCTATTCATTCATGATTGATTTGACTAGTTATATTAAAGGTCTAAATAAACAAAGTCAAGTGGGAATGACTAAATCTTGAAATAGATGAAGACTACTAACGGACCGACATCTCACTCTTCTAATTTAAATGCTACACACACATCAGGATGTTAGACCCACTAACACAGATTTAAATTACACAAAACACACACCTAGAGTGGAATTTACATAAATAAAAAAATATGAAATTCTGCTATCAAATTACAATTTCCACACTTTTCAAATAGAATGAAATGCATGTTAATGGAAGGAATAAGGATGAATGGAAAACTATTTATAGAAATTCAAATAGTGTGCTCATTTACTTGTCAATTTATTGGAAATTTTAATACGACCCAAAGAGTGCTTTTATCTAGATACGTATACTCTTGTTTTTACTCTCTTTAAACTCAGAAATATATATTTGAAATTGATATAAATGCCCTCAGGACATTTTAGAAACTATTCATTCTCAACGTAATGTTGAGACATTCATTTTGTTCAATTTAATTACTTCCAGTTTCGTTTCAAATATTTCAATGCATGGCATAATATAAAAGCTATCCATTTATTTATACTTGTTGCTTTAATTTGTTAGTAGATCTGCTTAGAAGTGGCGTTGTATAGAAGCCATTCAAAGATTTCTTCTACGAAATGTAAGTTTCTGCATGCATATATACCTTTCGAATGTATTCTGCATTTCATAAGATTAAATCTTAAATTTCAATCGTTAATAAAATCGCTATCTGTATCTTTACTAATAATAAAAGTGTGTGTGTTAAATGGCGCTCTTCGGGACAGACCTTGGATCTAGAGCAACCAGATTTCACACAAAATACTTTGGAGAGTGGTAATGTGCACTTCAGTATTTTTTCTGATATGTTCATTATAATTTTAATTTAATAAAAGTTATGTGCCTTTTTGGCGTGTTACGCAATAACTTACGAAAATATTATCGCTCAAAGGCTATTTTTAGCATGCAAGAATTCAAAATTTATCTCTTCAATAACACCAATTTAGTTTTCATGAAATTTGCTTCTTAATTTTAGAATATTTAAGAGTTATTTTTATGCTTAATTTGGAGCAATGTTTTTCGTTGTTGTATAATAATAAAACTCATATAGATTTCGTTGTTTCTACAAATACTTAATATATGTTATTTCTTCCAATTTTAAGGCCTAAGGAATGAAGATGCTGCTAATTTTTCATATTCTTTTTCCATGTCGTAATGTATTTCTACTTTTTGGTTCCATTAAATTAATATTTGGGAATCTATAATCAAAGCCAATTTAGATTTTTAAGCAAATTAGAAAGCAAAACCGGTATGCTGAATGATAAAGCCTATTTATTATTCGTAAATTTTTTATACGCATCTTTGAATCCTGCTAACACGTAGGTGGATTTACTGAATTTCAATACTTTTCGCTTTTAGCCCTTTAAGACCGGACGTATTTTTAACCAGTGGTTTAAACGCCGACTACAACTCAAAAATGGACGATATCTACCATCCAATGAGAAAAATAGATCTATATAGATTCTGGAAACAAGAAAAATCATTTCTTCCGGCATTTACTGCATATAACTAACAAGGAACAGAAATATAAGCTAAAGTCTAACCCGCACGATCGTACGGGTTCGGTCTTAAAGGGTTAGGTCATGGTTGCAATTTTAGGTAGATGAGATAACAGATTCAGCTCTAAAGGCAGTACGTTAAATTTTATGTTAAAAACACGTATCTCAAAGAATAGTCAATTAGGTAGATGGCCTAAAGCACAAAGACCAGAAAGAGTGCAAAATTCCTAAAGTATTAGAGTTTACTTGTTCATCATAATATTAATTTTTAAATACCTTTCTCAAATAAATTTGCTGAAAAAAGCAATTTATTTTATGTGAAACACAATCAATACACCTGGTGAGCAAGCTGGTCTCCAAAGGCGTTTAGTTATTCAATGAAATCAGGTTTTCGTTCAAATCTCTTTACAAAAACATTGGCATTTTAATTCTATTTTTATTGAATGATGAATTGTTTCTTTACTTATGTCTAAAGTTCCTTAGCATCATTCAAAGTGACATCAGAATAAAGATTTTTAATTAAAAACCTTTCTCATAGGTTACAGTTTATTAGTATGTAAATATAAGTCAGCATCATAATTAACTGCTTGCAATTATAAAAAAATTGTTTGTTGGGCAAAATGTCTTCAGTTTGGTTGAAAAGGTAAGTAATCAACAGAAATAGTCGGTAACTAATTATCTTTATATACCTTCCTCAGTATTTCTTTTTCTTTTATAGAATAAATTTGCAACAATACTACGATTTTTCTAAGCGTTTCAAACCAAACTTCAAACTTGTCAAGTGGCATTCTTGTACAGCACATTCATCTGAAATCATATTTCTGGTTATTCGATATTAGTTTAATAGATCATCTTCACACTAAAAGATATTTCTTTTATTCGATGCAATCGCATAATTCTTTTTCAGGGAGTGTAAGAAATATATGAAAAATAAACTATTATCAAAACTTCCGTCACTCGTCAAAATAGCCCAATCCAAAAGAGATCCGATAAAACAACCCCGACAAAATAGCCCGAGACAAAATTGCCCCGATAAAATTACCCGAGACAAAAGAGCCCCGACAAATCAGCCCCTACAAAATGGCCCAAGACAAAATAACCCTGAAATGATCTTATCTTATTGCCAGTATTATCATTATTTACTTTTTCATAATACATGATATGAATTTATTGTTTTCTACAAGATGCAAATATTCTTGTGTATTATATAACAATTATATTTTTAATACGATTCAGAATTTGATTTTGGGAAATTTTGTCTTGGACTATTTTGGCACGGACTATTTTGTCGGAGCTCTTTTGGCTTGAGCGATTTTGACGGGATACCGAAAACTACTATTATATTTGAGTCTCATATTTTGAACATTCGTGTTAGAAGACATTTATAGATGTGAAATGAGTTCTTTCTGTATTTAAGTTAGCTTTTACGTAAAACAATACTTCGTTTTTCATTTATTGAGATCTACAGAAAAACTCTTTTATAAATTCAAAATGAACGCATTTAGCCAAGCAAGAAGCTAATTTTGAAAATGCTATTTACCAGGAGATAAAATTTTTACTTCAGCCTATGGGCAAATGGGGAAATTCAAGGTGTATAAATATGTCTACATTTTAAATAACTATTGCAAAACAATTAGTTACATACATCAAAAATCGATGTCATAATTTATGTAACAATTATTATAAGAATTAAAGCTTTAATTAATTACAATTAATGTATTAATATAAGCAGGCAAAATCCCAGTGCTGTGCACTTCTACTGTGGATGAATTCGAGTTATGAGCTACTAGAAGACGCTGTCTTTGTAGAATTCTGATGAGCACGTGCATAGGGTAAGTTGCATTCCTCAGATTTCTCCTCTATAAATTTCGCTTTATGAGGGATACTTGAAATATAATGTTAATAACTTCAGACACAGATACAATTAAGGATCTCAGAATGTTTCGGGTGGTGACTGCTAATTTAGAATATTTTACCGAATAAAAAAATTGAATTATTTCTTATTTACAGATCTACGGATGTTATACTTCTATGTTAAATATTTTCAGGAGCAATATAACTGCCACGATTATACAGTCACGTTGCATTTATCATAATATAATTGTTTACATATAAAAATTAAGAAACACAATAAAAAGTTTTACATTTTCTCTTAATAAAAAGTGACATTTCTTCTACATTATACTTAATGACGTGCTTGGTTAGATTTTTGTTGAGCTTGCAATTGAACTGGCTTAATATCTAGAAACTTTTATTGAAAAGTTGTCGCATAATTAAGCGCTCTAAACAAAAGCAACCGCTTCATATAAAAAATATCTCTGAATCATCTATTTGCATTCCCTACACTTGTGTCGTTTGATAAAGGGAACAAGCAAACAAACAAGCAAAGAGCCGCGATGAAGAATGGCTCTTTTCACTACACGTAACATTAGCTCTTTTGTAAAATGGAATACACGCCTGTGAGCAAGTCTAGAGACACGAGTCCATGCAGCGATCACCAGATTCATCATCCAGCGCATTTTCAGCAGTTTCTTCAGCAGAATCCCCCACCCCCATTCCATTCCTTCCCTCTAGACCCCTATCCCTTCTCGTATGTCGGGACATGGTGTTTTTATAAATTTATTTCCCGCTCTTCCTTTTGTGTTTCTGAAGATCGATGAGTATTCTCTCTGAGTCGATAGCTTCTTTGCGGCTCTCCTTCTTACAGCTGCACTGAATCTCACCCGTTCGGTGCAACAAATCGCTAAAACTTTTAAACACCTCCCCTTCAATCTGCTCGCGACTTATCGATTTTTTTTCCGAAACAAAAGTGTCGGTTGCCATTTTAGCGGACATGGATTTCTGTCTATTATTTTTATTTATTCTTCCACATACGCCAGTAGGAATCGGTATAGAAATTGACAACCTACGTATTGGAGTCCTCCGTTGCCTTTCTCATTTACTTCAGGCTCCTTGTGTTTTCAATGATTCATACTGCTCTCTGTATCTGACGAGACAAGATGCTTTATTTCACGTTAGCTTCATGTCTACTGAAAGCGTATTTTCTGGATTTAGTGTCTGGAATCCTAATGTATTTCACTGTTTACAAACAGTATTATCAACTGTCAAGGGTTGAAAAATGCTGCTCAGAAGATTAATTGTTTAAAGATTATTGATATGTATATTTTTTAAATCATCCGGTTAAAATTTAATGATCTGCAGAATCTCGAAGAACTACTGGAAGATTTGGTACAGAATTTGGAATCTTGAATTTTTTTTTACTCTTGACTGTGTCTTATTTAAATGCTTCACATCGTATTTTCTTGGGAAAAATGGTGATTCATACTTAACTCGGCACATGGGACAGGCAGTTTTATTCATATTTTTAAGCATCCTATCCTGTTGAAGTTGGAA
This sequence comes from Araneus ventricosus, assembly GCA_013235015.1. Classification (NCBI taxonomy): domain Eukaryota; kingdom Metazoa; phylum Arthropoda; class Arachnida; order Araneae; family Araneidae; genus Araneus; species Araneus ventricosus. The sequence goes on from BGPR01000221.1 coordinate 110,660, forward strand.
GATATAATAAAATGAATTTTAGAAGTAGCCAGACTAGAACATTCAAGGTAGAAAGGTTAATCAGATCTAATCGGGGCTCGTTTCTTTATTCTATTCATTTAAGCTTCGGAAAATTGCTTCATTTTTCTCTGTATGCTATTTCATCAATTAGTATATTTTATGATTTAAAATAGTTGAGGTTAAAATTCATTAAACACTAAATTGTCTATATGGTGCATAAAATTGTTTAAATGGTTTCACTGTTTTTTTTTTTTTTTCAAATTGGGTTCAAATTAATGAAGGTGTTTTTTCTTTAAATCCTACTGAGTAGTTCAACACATTACTTGAATCCTTTGCTCTGTATTGTAAAATATTCTTTCTTAAATTAACTCAAGTTCTGTGCCTAGAAAACTCTAAGCTTAAAAAAAAACTACCAGATTTTTACGTATTCCTAATTGCAGCATGATAAGCTGATAGGTAAGTATGAAAAGCTACATACAAAATGACCGCGCGATTATTATTTTAAATGATAATGTTTAGAGGACGGATTTCACAAGGTTCACACAATGCTCAGTAAATTCGTTAATTATTGAATTTCGTTTAAAAATTATCGTATTTAAGGAATCAATAATTTCTGCAACAAACTAAGATAGAAATTAATATTAATTCGCTTTACTTGAAAATATTATTGTTCTACATAGGCCCATTTTGCGATAAATGAAACAAGATAAGTAGCTGTCTATCAGGTTAACTAACTTAGAGCATAGTTTCTTCTGATGAGTGTGAGACTTCAGATTTTATTCAACTTTATTATAATATGCCTCTATTGTTTGTTCTAATATTCGAAGTACGAATACTTTGACAGAGATTCGTATGGTTCGTTCCTTTGGTGATATCTTTATTGTTAACTTTGCTTTAAATTACCTTATTTTTACGTTAACACTGTATATTTCTCTTAATAAAAATGATAATTAATTTAAATTAAACAAGCATTATTTTACTAATAGATATAGCATAATTTAATTTTTGATCACTAGTCTTTCCGATCATTCACATATTTACAAAATATAATTGAAAACAGCGGTGAAATCATGTGATTAAATACATAAAGAAAAGATTTAAAACAGAATGGGCTTTGGGTTTATAGGTTGTATGCTTGTCGTGTGCTACAAGATACTCGGTACAGAGCCTGGGTACGCTGAGCACAAAATTTTCCAGCTACTCTTGTGGTAGACTATTCCACTCTCGAATCATTGCACTCCAAATTTCTGGAATAGTCCTAGAGAATGGATGACATGCTGAAACCCTCCGTCAGAGCATCTCCCATGCATGTTCAGCCGGATTCAAATCGGAGAATAAAGCCGGCCACAACAAACAGATTATATGCTCTTTCTTAAGGTATTTGTCCACAGTGAGGACGGGGGTTGTAATTGATATAGACAGAATCTGCGCCCATTGTTACCTCTGGACAAAAGAACATGATTTTTCAAAATTATATCCTGTAAAATCTGGCTCATCATGGTTACGCGTTAGACGCGGAGATTGTTTTCGAGAAAACAGGGCAATGCCACCCCAAACCAGCAGTCCAGCGTCACCATAACACTAGTGATCGCGGATTCCAACAGCTGTAAGCTGAAGTACATTGTCTGTTTCGTTTGGCAGTTATTGCCAAACACTGAATAGCTTGCGGAATTTCTGGGGTGCTTCCATCTGCTTCCTACCACATTCTAACCAATGGATTATTCGGCCTTAAAAATATCGCCCATGTGGGTCCAATGAGTCATGCAATTCGTCTATAACAATTTCAGGCTTACACGTTGATTTTGGGCTGCACAACATCATAGAAACTTTTCTGTCACAGGAACAAATGGCAAATTAGGCATCAGAGAACAAAAGAAAGAAACAAATTTCTGTATTCTTAACGAGATCATTTCTGCGTAATCTAGAGGTGTTTCTTAGTTTGAAATACAAGCATGTTGCCCCAGAAGTTGTGAATTCTTCTATTTCATCAGAAATTTTTAGTCTAATGTGCTTCTTACTGAATTCTCTAATATCATTAATTTATGGACATGAATATATTATTTGTTATCAATAGTTATGGTATATTGTATGAGTGATGAGTGTCATCAGTTGTTGCAACTATCTATTTTGAAAAATTAAAATTAATTTAACCTAACACAAAAAATACTTCTTCCTTAATAATATTCGCTTTTGATTAGATAGACGCAACCAATATTGTTCAAGAACAATTATTGTTCAGGAATTCACAAACCAGCATCTTCTGCTTGATTCTGAATCTTCTTTGATTCCAAGCAATTGATTGCCAGAATTCTACTTAAAGTTGGAGATTTAAATTTTAATTGGTTCTTAAAAATTGCGAGAATCACAGATATTGTTAAAATCCTCATTAGCAAAATTAATTTAAATTGTATATTGGTATCGCATTTTAACTAAGGAAAATTTATTTTTGTACATGTTGTCAAATACGCATTCGTAAGACTTTTTTTTTATCTAATATATAACAGAATAGAAAACCATTACTAATTTATTCCATTTTACACTCGGGAAAAAATGCCTTTCCTATTTTCATTATTTATGGTTTGTTTATGTATATAAGTCAGGCATATCTGAACAGAAAGGACCATATGAATTTTCTTAATGCTCTCTTAGAAAGGCATTGGCAAATTAAAATACTATGAATAAAACATTATTTTTAAAATTGTGTTCTTTTATCAAGCAGTGAAAAAGCTTTTTTTCATAGCATCTTAAACATAAAATAACAGGAAAAAATTAAAACTCTATGTTTAAAGCCGACTTTTCACTATACAGTTTTAATGAGATTGCAAACCCTAGTTTCCAAGCATTTGTTAATAACAATTGAAAAAATAATTTCAGAATTTGAAAAAACGAACTACATTGGAAAATAATTATTTATTTAAGCGTTTATTTATTCTATAATTTAAGGAATTTTTATTTTCATTAAATATTCTGATGTAACTAGAATTTCAGAAAGGAACAAATGTAACTGCTAAAAATAATTAATTTAAGAAGGATATGCATATAAAGTTATGCATTTTTCTTCCTTAGCAAGATATCAATTAAATATCAATTCGGAATTTTTTCGTTGCAATTTGTTTTGGTGCAAAACTAAATAAAAACTAGCCTAGAAAAACATCTCATATTTTTATTTATTACTGGAGTTTTCATCGTGTACGACGCTTAATAAGCTCTAATATTTCTCAGAGTGATATCCAAACTATCTACCTGTTTGCTTTAGCTATGCCTAAGCAAATCATTCACTCGAGTATTCTAGTGGTATAGTTGCGATTACAGCATCACGAAAATCACGTAAGTAATTTTCTGAATACTCATTTTAGTAAGCATTTTGGAGATATGGAGAAAACTCAATAAAACTGAATTTTAAAAAATTAAGTTTTTCTATCTCGCAAAATACCTATTATTAGTGACTTATTTCTCCCCATGTCTATCAAGTTTTAAGATATATATATTGCAATTAAATCTAAGATTATTTAATAATTTTCTGCTTGCTCATAAAAATTGATCTAAAAGTGACTGCAGTAAGTATTTTAAAGTTATGAGGAAAACTTAATAAAACTTTAAAAAATTAAGTTTTTATCACGCAAAATAACTGTTATTAGTGTTTAAGACATAATTCTCCCCATGTCTATCAAGTCTTAATTTATATATTGCGATTAATTGTAGGATTATTAAAGTAGCCGTAATTTTATTCAAATCAACTTTATTTGATCCTTCTGTTTGAGATTCCTACACAGAATCCTTGTATGAAAAATGCTTCGAAATCGTAATCTCGTAATGTATAACTGCATTTATATTTGTAATCATGTTAAGCATTTAAAAAGTGATGATATTTTATTAAAAATTTCCCTTGAAACTTATCAATGAAACAAAAAAATGTTTTTTTTTCATCTAATAAATTATTATTGATTTATGTTTTTTTTAAGATAACGGTCTTGCCATCGTGGCCATAATTCGTATCCATGACAAAAAAGTGACTTATAGGGGATATTTATCTACAATAAACATGTTATACATGTCGAAAATAGTGCTTAGTTATAATCATTTATACGATGGTCAACCGGTATTTACACTATTCTGCTTCTTGTACTCAAACATTTCAGCAAATAATTCATTCAGTTACAAGATTAAACAATAAAAAGACTGATTATATCAGACAAATTTTTTTTAATTATTTGCCTTAACAATTTTGATCGTTCTTTAATTAAAAAATGAAGGTACATTGATTCGACGTCTGTAACTTCTATATGGTATCAGCTAGCAAGGAATTAAAAACTGGCATTGGATAGTGTTTTTGTAAATAAGCAACATGTAATATTCTTTCGCTGTTCTTTGCAACGCCTCTTATAGAATCAGCTTCATATAGAAATTGAGTTGTTTCTGGTAGAATTCTGTTTTCCGTTCAGTAGAATTCCGTTTCCTCTAGAAAAAAAAATCCTCTTTACATTTTTTATATATTTTCTTGTATCGTTACTATGCACAAACATCCTCCCTCTGTTGTAGTGGGATGAAGGCTCATCATCTGATCATGGGTCAACATTGAGAGGTCCACACGTTAATACCTGTTGTGTAGTTTCAGACCGGGACGCTAATATACTTCAAAGCAAATCAAAATTATGAATACATTTGGGTGAAAATATGAAATCTTTTTATTGTTTGTATGTAAATCGATGTAAGATTTGAACTGTGATAGGCGTAAATACTATTCAGTTCTAAACAGTTTAAAAAAAATTTAATTAGGAAAAATTTAATTAATTAGGAAGTCATAAGTGCCTATTCTCAAAAATTTCTATTTCTGCGAAGCTTTGAGACAGTTTATTTACATAATAAAATAGGAAACATTTGCGATTATTATTAAAAATTACGATTTTCTATTGTTTTATGTGTACAAGGTGACTCAGAATAATTGTTCAATAATTTGATGCGAGATGAGGCTTACACAGACCAGTCATTTAAAAAGAACCACGTGGTCTTAAACGCTATGTACGACGGCCGGAGAAAAATTGGCGATAGTGAAGTAGCGACACCAGGATTCCAGATGTTATAGAACATCATGTTTCGGTGAATGCATTCCGGAACGTAACTCTGTAACATTTTCTCATACATTATCCCGAAGACCGCGGTGGCCTAGTAGAATAGTATCGGCTGCGAGATCAGAGGGCTCCTGGTCCGAAGCCCGATTCCACTGAAGATCCGAAGTGTATGTGGGCCTGTTGTACATTAAATAATACATAAGGGGGTCAAACGTCCTCCTGCTGGTGTGGTGCGAAAGTTTGAAGAGAGGTATGCCAGTTCAGATGTGTCGTCCTGGTCATCTGACCCCGGTTCAAAATTACTAGCTCCGTCCCAAAAATAGCCCTCCTGATGTTTAAATACGGGACGCTGATATAACTTAACTAAATTCATGCAATATTCGATAGAGTTTCCCTTCATGTCGCGTTGTTATGGCGAAAGCAAAAAGCCTTTCAGAATACCATCTGAAGCTATAATGCTGTTCTGTTCCCCATGTTGTTCGAGGGGTTACAGAAGTCCTCAGGTGGTTGACCACGCCATCATTTGAGGTTGTAATTTCTTCCATGATAAAGATCGTGGCCGGAAAATCAGTCAGCATGGCTGTTAAGGCCTGTTGCTTCGTTTTTGCAGTGACACCTCTAGCTTTTAAAGATTATGTTTGCAACCACTAGTTTCTGTGTTGTTATTTCCTGATTTGATGTTCCTGACTTCTCTGCAAATTATTGAACAGTTATTCTGAATTTCCTTGTATATTCGCAAAGCAAGACTTGTTCGTCTCCGCTAACTTTATTTTGCTCTGCTTTTGCCCAAAACTTATAATCCCCCAATTCCTCTTTTACTTTAACAGCATTCTGAAAAAGAATATGATAGCGCAATTAGGTTTCGGAAAAGGAAACAATAAATGAAACCAGTCTAATGTAGGAAAAGAAATATTTATTTTCACTTTTCATTTATTTAAAAAAGTGTTGGATTTATAATAGGACATCAACATTATGTTTATGAACATAGTCATTTGAGCCTTTGTCGTACAAGCCTGCCGATTCCAATCATAGAAATAAATACTTATTTTCACACAAAAGAAATCACGTGCTCTTTCAAAAAACTGTTTCTGTAAGAAAAAAAGAAATCAATAATAATACTCCCCTATGTGCTCTTTCTTCGATTGTCTTCCTCATCGTCTGAAGTGTTTGGAATGATAAACGAAGTTATTATTTACATCAAATTCATCTTCCATAGACTCCCTACATATATTATGTATACTCGTAATTTACATATTTATACTTTGCTTAAACTGCATTTCTCAAACTCCCGAAATATAAAGACTCATGATCAATTAGTGAATTCGTAGTTAGGCTCCAATTTGAAATACTATTAATCACAGGATTTGCATTGATTTACACACATTTGTACAAAAGATTCTCCTTTCTTTACAATACAATAAATAAGATAATTTAAACGACATAGTCCACCACGACGTCTAGAGTCGGATAAAAAATCGAGAGTGCTTTTAAATTCATGTGCTCTTTAATAAGAAAAACAAAACTGATAAATAAAGTCTTGCGCTTGATATCGAAAAAAGAGTCGTATTATAAAAATGACACTGCGCAAGTAAACACAGAGAGTTCGAGTCAAAATGGTACAAAGAAAATGAATCAGGATAGTCTTGCACCGGTAGTTTTATCATCCTTGAAGATGGTTTATGAGACCATACTGATAACTTTGAGTATGATGTGCAACACCAATAACATTTCGCATCTATAAAAATACGTCCTATAAATGTGACCACGTGTTAAGCGTTAACAAGTACCTCCAAACTCCAAGAAAGAACTGTTCAGAAAACAGTATGTCTCTCCAGGAATCATCTGTAATACAACGTCACTGGGCCTTCAGTGTTGAATCTATTGAGAATCGAACCTGCAACGAAATATTGTTAATTGGCTGATGATCTTTTATGGTAGACAGAAAGCTAGCTCGAGTCGTCGACAAATTCCCGAAGATATTCCGAAGCCAGCAGTGCTAATTGTCAAAGCTGGTTTACGAACCTTGAGACTGAAAATAAACTCAGGTTAAATGAGCGTGGAAAAAAGAAGTTATTTTGTCTTCGAAATGATTCCGTTCTTGTAAAACTCACAGATATGCATCAAATATGATGGTCAGAAGCTCTAACACCTCCGGTCTTCTGAAGCTCCTCATCAATATAAAAAGAGTTAATTGACACTGCCACTCTTGTTATATGGTTGACAACGGAACAAATACAAAGAGGGTCGTGATCGAATCTTCTCAGTGAAAGACCCACAGAAGCTCAAGGGCCCCGATGGCAAATATCTAAATTCGGCACTTCTGTAATACATGGGCCGTCGGTCCATCAGAAATTTTTTTGTCACATATTCCGCTAGTGCTTAACAGGTGAAGTTCTGCTTCAGACTGCACTCTCTCGTTTGTTTTTCATCAGAGGAGTATCGCAAGATGTACAGCTGCCGATTTCCTCGTCGTCGTCCCCCAGTTTTGGGGGGTGGATATGACGCTGACAGTCCAGCTTGGCGTACTCTGTTGGTGGTTCTTTTCTTCTGACCGTCATGGTGGCTGCTGTCTGTTGGTCCAGAGGTAATGCCAGCTCTGCATAAGTTACGTCTTCTTGCTGAAATCCAAAAACAAAATAATATAAGTAAGTGATCTCGTACTTAAGGGATTTTCCTGCTAATTTCTAATTATCTTTAAACAGATTTCACATGTCATCTTCTCATTTAACTGGTGTCACATTCAGGCGTAGAATTATCACTTTTTAAAAATTTTTAAACCAAAACCAAGCAATTCAAAGACAGAAGAGAATGGCTCATACAATTACTCCCGTGGCAATCCCGGGAAGTGTATGGTTTCATGGGTTCTGTATGGGAATTTTATTATAATGAAAGTATTTATATAGATATTATATATATAGAAAGTTATTATAGATATTATCAGAAACTTTTTTACGTTACTCTATTAAACATGCCTTGATTAGATTTCCGTTTACCTATAGGAGTAAACATTAGTAATCTAATAAATAATAATAGTAATAATTAAATACGATTATTTTTCATGTTACGCTGGTTGATATTTTGCCATTTCTTTTTAAATTTGAATTATAAATTATAATGCTGTGAAACTGAATATATATATATAATTAGGAAATAATGATAATAATTGCATGAGACACATGCATTTTCTATTTCTAATTTTGAATTCCAGAAGGTAAAAAAGAGAAATACATGAAGTCTATTAAGAATTCTGTGTACTTCTAGTTGAATCAAAACTGCAATAGACTCTCAAAACAGAGTTTCAGTTTATATTCAGTTTAATTAATTAGTGAATCATTAATTAGCTAACAAATGAAACTGAACACTCAATATTTAAAAAAATGTTTGTAAGAAAGCTGACTTCATATCATGTTTATTCCAGACATTCACGTGAGTTATATGTGATTCATGGATGCTAAACTAAAAGCCAACTTAGAAAAATGTTCATCTGAGCACCAGAAATGTGAATTAAGACTCAAAATTTAAGAAATTAGCACCTAAATAGGGATACAAGGAGATTGGTTTTGATATATTAAGTGAGATGATATAGCAAAAATCTACATTTACTTTTTTATAAATTATAAATATACCATTTAAGAAAGCATAATGCAGAAAATAGCTGACTTTGATTTTATTTAATATTATATTGTTATTCTAACATCGAGCACGATAGTCGAAAGAATTTAAACTTAATTTGTATATTAATCAAATTATATAATTAAAAATTATATAATTATATATTTAAAATTATATATTAAAAATTATAAATTATATAATAATATCAGTAATATTTGTATTCTAATCAAACAATAATAAGATAAATCCGCGCCAACTATATTCGTCGACTATATAATCAAACGACAAGACATTACAAGTTTCATGCAATCAATAGTTCGGACTTAAAATTTAATAAATAAATATGATTTGAGATATTTTCTTTTAAAACAGTGGGACGATATGAAAAATCATATAGACGCACTGCAAAAGAGAAAATTCTAACTCGTGAAAATGTAAAAAGAAAATATTAATTCGTCAAATAGATCTTCAAAACTATTTGACATCCAAAAGTTTCAGAGGGGTTTTAAATAATATAAAAATTATGTAAGACGTACTAACTATTAACATAACTTATGTTTCACAAGAGTAAACTGATAACTACACACTTCCATTCTGAATGTAGCAACTTCCATGACTGCTTGTCAAATATTCATTTCCTTTTAGCTTGTTATTTACTTCGATTTTGACTATTTGCTCACCACTTTTTCTGGGAAACGTAAATATAGGATTCGGAAATTTGAAATTTATACCTTGGGAGAAATAACTCCGAAAGAGAAATCCATTTCTGAATAATTTTCGAACTTTCTCTGAAGTGCTTTCTTGCTTTGTGAAGAGGATTCTCGAATATTCACCTTTCAAAAATCACTCACGGTAATTTATACATTGATAATATTCCACTTTATGAGTATTTGCACACACACACAAACACACACACACATTTACACTTATTCTTTTTACTAAATAAAATGATATCTAATATTGTAAAAGAAGAGTTTCCTAACGTAAAAGAAATTTTGAAATACCAAATGTTTCAATTGTGCTTATTACTTTAATTTTCATTGATATTTGAGTTTTTGTCCATTTATTACTCTGAGTTTGCTTGCATCATGAATGATTCTGTTTGTCATTGAATAAGAAGTATTTATCCTAAAATTAATTTTTATGAAAATGTTATCATTTTCATTATTAGCTAATAGAATGAATAAGATTACTGCCTTAAAATTAAGCTTATAAATTTTATTCGCTACCTTTAGTCGAAAATTAGAATATATTTGGAAATTAATTTTCACTTACACAAAGTTTAGAAATTTTATGTTTTGAACATCATATTGTTATAACAAAATCCTTCACTCTGACACCATTCATTTCTTAATTTGAAATTTATTTGACAACTATATGTCGTATACATATGGGTCTCAGAGTACTAAAACTTCTTATTTATTTTTGAAATGTTTGATTTTATAATTTTTGGAATTATAATTTAATTTAAAGGATATGTCTTATTCTTTTCCATTTCTAATTTTATTGTTTGGAAATTTCTGAAGCATTTTTTTAGGAAAGCAATTCTTGAAACTATAAATTTAAATTGTTTACAATTCATATTTCCTTCACTGAATATCCGTTTTGTAGTCAATGATAACTTGATAACCCACCGTAATACGAATTTCTTTGTTTCTTAAGCTATGAGTAGAGTTACAGGGAAACAAATGAATTTCATTTTTATTCGACGAATTTATAATATGGATATCACGATTTTTTAATTCTTAAAACTAGATTCGGTTGAAATACAGAGAGGTCATAAATTATTGGACCAATTTCAAATATTAATAAAAAAATATATAACGCAATCAACTTCGGGATTTTTATGTTGTTGGAAATGAGAGAGTAGTTCAAAATATTTTAGATAGGTAACGCGCCGATGCGGCGCAATATATCTGCGCAATCCAACGCAAGTTTCAAAATGGCTACCGTGCAGCAGATGAATAGGAAATGTGCATCAATGAAGGAGACTTTCACTTCTTAGTTGCTCATACCAACGAAACCCTTTATATCTTAACAAATCAGATTTGAAAATAAATTACTGAGACGTTAGAATACATCATTGTAAGTATGGAAAAAATAATTTAAAAAACGTATCACGTTAAAATAAAAATTTATTGACAAAAAAGTTTTTTTTTCATTTTTGCAACATAATGCAAAATGGTATGAAAAATTCATAATTTGAGTTTTTAAAACAGTTGTTAGTTTTGTTTTAATAAAGACCTTCACCTCATTTCTCACAAATGGATATGTCCACCCTTTTTAACTTAACTAAATTCTGTAGCGTTTCCAGGAGCAACCTCGTTAAAATGTTTAATCGTCAACTGAAACTTTGTTTTTAAAAATCACATCAGTATCACCATCTGTTGGGGAATATATGGGAAAATTGTGTTAGATACAGTGTGACAGTATTGCAACAACCAATGAAATCGACTTGAAGAGCTTACTGTGGAAAAGACAGCGCCTTTTGGGTTTGTTGCAGATATGCAACACCATGAGGTAAAGAGAAGAAGTTCTTACTTGGAGACTGACAATTTCGATACTCTAACCGAATAATTCTTTGAACTTTTATAATTGATTTGCTTCCATGGAACCAGAGATGCGCCAGACTTCTGCTGCAAAGTAGCCATTTTGAAACTTGCGTTGGATTGCTCAGATTTAGTGCGCCGAAACGGAGAGTTACCTGTCTGAAAAAACTCTTAGCGACACTATCTGATTTAAAAAAGAGAAGTTGCTACATTATACTTTTTATTATTTATTTTTGAAATGGATCCAATAATTTATGACCAACCTCTATAATGAGTGGTCAGAAAATTAGGAACACTTCGCTTCAGAATTAGACAGATATACCAATAAAGCCTAAATTAAAAAAAGTAATACAAGCAATCCTATAGTATTTGAAGTAAACGAAATTCATACCGCAAAAACAAGGAATCCATTCTAGTTCACTTTTTCAAGGGCTAGAAACTATTAGAAATGGATTCAAAAGAATATTTAAGGAGTTTTCTGTAGAAGCAGGCCTATTTTTCGGCAAGAAAAAGCTTCTCATAGCCCGAACTCCCCAAAAAATCAACCAGGAGCAAAACACATCGCTTCAGAATTATAATCATGTTGAGCCTCCTTTGGCTTTGGTGGCAGATATTCTTTTTGGCACGGAATTTACACGTTGCTGAAATCGCTGAGAATGAGTAAAAGAATATCTGCCAAATGACAACTCTTCATTCCCTCAGATTGGATGTCGGAGTTTCTGAGCAACGAAGAGATCTCCCTTCTTCATCTCTCGAATACGTCGTACACAGACTTTACCAGCAGCATGATAGAGAAGAAATATGGGCTGTTATACAAGACAATTTTCCTCACAACATGTGTCTAATGGAGGTGTTCTTTTTCGATTTTGCACCGAAACCACAGAATATCTTGTTCGTAATTGGCTATTAAAACCAATTAATTATAATATTCGTCTTTTAGGGACCTCTTTGTGATGATCCTGAGTTGTATGGAGTGTTATCCGTTGCGTTATAGTTATTCTGTTACTTTACACAATGCATGCGAGTCATCTGTCTTCTCTTTCATGCCCAAGTCATTTCCGACCATTATTTCGCTTTTTTCTTAAAGTATTTTGAATTAGCTGCAATTATGTGTACACTCAAGCCAACGTTGTATGAGAAAAGTCAAAATGTTTATCGGTTTTGGAAATAACTGGAATCGATCCTTTGGGGATCAAGCCTTGATCCAAGTCACTGAAATGTCTTTCTTGCTCCCCTATAAGCGGCGAAATGCAACGTTTACTGAGACTTCTGACTAGGGACGAGCATTTTATCTCTAAATCTGATTCATAATGTCATTGCATGTACTACAGTAAGTGTCGAAGATTGGGTCAGTTGTTTACCAAATATTTCGCTCACTCAGTGTACATTAGGATCACATTCGAAACTATATATCTAGATGCAATGACACCCTGAACAGCTTTCTTAATATTGCAAACACTTGTTGCTCGTGACTATATTAAATAAAATTATATAAAATATTAAATATAAAACTCAAAAATGAAAGTAGAATTTTTTTTGTTTTAATAATTTAAAACTGAAGAAAAATATAAGATACTAAATATGGCGTAAAAAATTTAGCAGTGCATAGTGATAAATTTGCTATCTTACCCTTCTGAATGGAGCACATTGTTGTACAGGTATAGGCTCTAAGATTGTTTGTCTAGGAGGGGATCCCCAGTGGCATACTGCACCGGATTTCGCTGGAGAAACTTGCTCCTTTGGATCCTCTGTAAATAAATCAACACATGTTTAGTAAAGAAATAATTTCTGAATTTATCCTAGGTAGAACTGCTCGTTAAATTAAAATTTGTGTTTGCAACAACGCTCTTTATAAGTCATTGTGTAAAACGGCATGACTCTATTAACAACGGCATTACTCTATTAACTATAGGATTTATCTTTCCAGTTCTTAATTAATCAAGAGAATGTTTTTTTTTCATAATCATATGCATTCAATCACAAAACCATTACTGCGACTTCTTCCGATATACAAACAAGTTTATTACTTGCTTCAATGTGTTATGGAGAGTGCAAGTCATTATCATTGGTAACACAACTCAGTGTTATCACTTGTTGGAGCTCTACTTCCGAAACTCTCTGATAAAAGCTCTAAAGCTCTAAGCTCTCTCTCTCACTATATATATATATATATAAAGTTTTAGAGCACGGAAATTTTAAGGGAAAAAAGACCTAAAGCCACAGTAAGATTTTTATTAAAAAGGCAGATTTTCTTTAATATATATATATATTATTCACATCTGGAAGAATTGATTTTACTGACAAAAAGTATATAAAAAGGCTTAACTTTCGACTATGAAACTAAAGAGCAGTCACTATTGCACAAAATATCTAGTCATGGACGAATAATAGTCCTGAAATTTCCCCAACATTTAAGCTTTGATGGAAGTTCGATTTTTGGAATCTTATGTTAATTTACAAAGCCCATTCATTGCTTTATTCAGTAGAATTCAAAAATAATTAATATATTTTTTTTACTTCAGCATAAAATTATAAGAAATCCTATTAACCTCTTGAGACCTAAAGTCATAATTTTCTATCTATTTACACAAAAATCGAAATTAATACTCTTGATGGGATTATATAACATTATATATAATTAATTTATTAATTATATATTAATTAATAATATATATAAATATATATATAATTCATTATATAACAAATAATTATATATTTATTTTATCAATTATATATTAATATAATTCACTGATAAAATTAATTATATATAATTAATAGATGACAGAAAATACTACTCAAAGCATTGGACAGCGGGATTAAAGGGCTCTGATTAGAAACCAAATTTTCTTGCAAATTAAATACAAATCAATAGGTTAGTTGAATTTCATAGCTCTTTTGATAGAGGAATTCATGAAGACGTTGCAAGATGCTCACAAAGTTGAATAGTGTTATTCAGAGTCAGAGAAGCAAGTTTCAGATGTCAGAAATCCTCTTCACATTGTATCAAGTTAAACAAAACAAATGCCATATTTCCACTGACAACTATTAAACGAAGCATATTGATTTTGTTCTCCGCTATTCCTGCTTTTAATCTGCAAGGGAATCTTTATCAACGCCTTAATTTGAAAGGATGCTTCAAACAAACGATTTATTCAACGATCAGTCGCTTTACAAAGTGGGAGTCTAGAAATGTATACAATCGCAAGACAATGGCTTTCTTTGAAATAAGTGGAAAAAATAATTACTGAAGTACTTATTGCAGATGATAAAGGAAGTCCCACTGCTTATCTATCCTGCCCGACAGTGTCCATATCGAGGGCGAAGAGAGACAAGATTTAAATTCCGCGAATGTCGAAACCACATGGGAAGTAGATGAGCAGCCATGAAGCAACCCATCTAGCAAGAAGGCCTCATAGGAAATCACAGACGTCCAAAAGGGCAAAAGCCAAGAACCAGCAGTTGGCTCTTTCAGATCAAGCTCTTCGGAGTAACAAACAGAAAAATCCACATACAGATCCTCTCTGAGCCACCCAATGGCCAAGGAGTCATCAACCCCACAGACTTCTTTAAAATTATCAAGGGGGTAGATAAAAAGTCGCAAGAATTAAAAAATAATACTATCTTGTTTATCTTTGTGACACTTTAAATAGTTTTGGGTTGGTTAAAGCTTCCGCAGGAGTGATAGGTTTCCACAGGAAAGACAGTTGGGCTCGATGCTTGAGAGGCACTGTTTTGGCATCTTTTCTTTTTATTTTTTTTATAAATATGCAGGGTGGTCATTAATTATTGGACCCATTTCAAAATTTAATTTAAAAAAAACTAATTATGTTTTAACTACAGTTTTTTTAGAAATGAGAGCACATCTTTAAAAGTTTTTTTTCAGATAGGTAACGTGCTGTTATTCCAGTCTGGGGCAGTCGTAAATTACTGGCCATCTCCGATTTTTTAGAGTCATTATATGCGATACTATTAAAGCTAGAAGAAAAAGAAAAGCATGTATTTGTAGGGAGTTTGACGCTCATTAATTTGTTAATTCACGGGTATTGTGAAAACTGAATAGTTTTCGACATATCCAAGAAAAATTTAAAAAAGGAACTAGAAAACGCTTATCGGCTTCTGCTGATCGGTTGTCATTGCGTATGGAAGTGAGTTCAACAGATTTCAGAAATTAATAATAAAAAACTGAAACTGTTACAACTACGATTTTTTTAAATGAAAGAGCAAATGAAAAAAGCTTTTTTCAGAAGAGTGGAGTACCATTGCGATGTTCTAAATTTGGTAGCGAAAGAGATTTCCATACGCAATGGCTATCAATAGGCATTAACCGATGCATCTTTTCTGATTTTCTGGTTTACTTTTCAGTTTTTCTAGAATATTTCGAAAACTATTAATTTTTCACCATACATGATAATTAACAAATTGAAGAGCGTTAAATTTTCTATAAATACATACTTTTCTTTTTCTTCTAGCTTTAATAGTTTCGCAGATAATGGTTCTCAAAAATTGAAGATGTCCAAAAATTTACGACCCCCCAGATCTCAGCAACGGCACGCTACCTATCTAAAAAACCTTTTTTAAAATGTGCTCTCCTTTTTAAAAATCCGTAGCTAAAACATTTTATTAGTATTTTTTCATTACTTTTTGAAATGGGTCGAATAACTTATGACCACCCTATTATGGTTTGGAACAAATTGGCTGGAAAACACGGAAACCAAAATTGTGTCCAGTAGGGCCACGTATTTCTTAAGACCGGCCCTGATCAAAGCAATTAAGCAGCATCAGACACGGTCAGTACTTGGGAGGGTTACCACCTAGAATCACCGCGTGCTGTTGGTATCTTTTTACGGCTCCTTAGCTTAGTTGGTTAAAACGCCTGCACGGAGCTCTGCAAATCTTTGAGTTCACACTTATCAGTTATATTCACAGACTAAGATCTTCTAAATACAGATGTGATGTATTTAACACCATAAAAAAACTTGTAGGAAAACAGAGAAAAATATTCTTCTTGAAATTATACTTCCATTCCATGATTGTTGAAACAATCGAAAAAATAGGGGTAAGGATGATACCGTAGTTTCACTGATAGAGATTAAGAACTTGAGATATATCTTTCTTACATTTTTTCTTATGAAGAAAATGCTTCAACTTCCACTTCAGGCTGTGTCATGTTTCACAGACAGCCCTTTGTGTAAATTTAACGGTAGAATATTTTTAAATAATAAAAGTCTTAAACAAAAATAACCAAATTGGAGCAACATGTATAGGTAAACTGGTTAGACTCATTTTTTAGCATCCGCAGTTTAACTGCTTAACAGGTATGAAAACGCCATAATAGAGAAATAGCCATCGCGTTGCTTCAAAACGGGATGTTAATATAACTAAATCTAAACTAATCCGTAATAAAGATACGAATTATGCAAAAAGTAAATTAAGAATTGCAGTTTTTTTCACCTATTTTTTCCTTTTGAACGAAAATTTGGAGAGAAAAGAAAAAAAAAAAAAACACCTCTAATATTTACGGTTAAGAAAATAAAAAAGTTAAGGAAAACGATTTTGAAAGAGCTTTTTGTAGGTTAAAAATTTTTTATTAATTATGTAATGCACTTATTCATGTTGCTCAGTAGGGATAGGATTCCGATTTTAACCGAAAACCGCATACTTTGTTTCCGTTAACCTGCTATTTTCGTTTATTTTTTATACCGGTTATAACTGGTAATTCTTTTAAACAATCCAATAACCGGGTAAAAAAACCGGATCGGAAGATAGGCTGGATTTTAGGTTCGATTAGACTAAAATTCACCAAGTTATGCAGCATTGAATTTTATCATCTTACGCCAATCAACGACAACCGCTTCTTCGAGGCGTCTGTTGATTGGCGATTACTGAAAGTGTCTTTATGAATAGATAAATATTGGCCAACGGATTGATTTCCTGTGAAAACAGTAATAATAAAAATATTTTCTTCAAACGGCGTTTGTAAATTCATGAAAAAAAAAAACGAAAACCGGTTATTTCAAAAACCGATTATTTTGAGCTGTTATAACCGCCAGGTTAAACCGGAGGTGAAAAAACCTCAATAACCGAAAATAACCGGTTATTTTTGCAATAACCGCCATCTCTATTGCTCAGTACATAACTTCTGTTATTTCGAATGGATATATTTAATTCAAAAGAGAAGAAAACAATAAGTAGCTTTGCTAAAAAATATTTTACATTGCAATATTAGTTTTATTTACGCATTCTAAACTTGCTATGCAAACAGCTACATTAAAAAAACGCATTTTCAAGTGCTAATGTTATTTAAAATTACTAATTCAAGGCTTATAATGAAACAAAAAGTCAAAGCAAACATAATGTTTTCCTTAAGCTTATCCTTGAATTAATTAGCTAATTGTTATTTCGAAACAAAAGTTTTGAAAACGGTGGTAAATCCGTGAAAAAGGTATCTAACAGGAAATTTAAAAACATAAACTCTTGCGAAAAAAAATATAATATAAACAAATTACTTTCCAACTCATCAAAACATTCTTTTCCGAACTTTTAACAAAGTCAAGTTTGCATTATATAAACCCATTAAGGGAAAACGAAATATAAAAATATTTCCAAGTATATGAAAGTTTTATTACTAAATAAGAAGAATGTTGCTGTTAAGAAACAAGTTAATGTAAAAAATGCTAGTTTGGGAATTGTTTATTGTAAAAAGTTAGATTATCTCAAGTTATTATCGTAAAATGTAAAGGGCAGAGTTTATAGGTCTTTTTTAATCATTATTTTTAATTTTAACCCTCCATTGTTAGAGTATGTGATTTCGAAGGGCAATTTTTTTTTTCGAGTATTCTTATTGTGCTGCAAATAAAACAGAATTGCTAGAAATTTGTTTTTTTATTTTTAACTAATAATGCATAGTATTATAAGATAACTGATTTCGTAAAAATATATATATATTAATATATTTCCAATTTTGCCTTTTTTGTATATAACATAGTTTTATTATAATACCTTGGGAATTCAAATAATTGATATAGTTCCACACTTATGTAGCTGCCATAATGTTCTCTCAGCGAAATGTATAAAAATAATTGCTTTGTCCCATTCCATTTGTATCCAAATAATCCATTCCAAGTCATCCATTTTTTTCCCAAAAGCTTTCAACAATAGGGTTCAGTGAAAAAAAATATCGACCATTGAAAATAATTAATATGATTGTTTCTTATGAAATATTTAAAAATGAATCATTGTTTGGTATCAAATATTGAAAACAAATAAATTCTTGTTAATTTTTAAATATCGAAAACAAGTAAACATGTTTGTTCACCTGAATCTGTTAGCATTTTTAAATTAATCGTTACTATTTCTTTGAAATTTTAATCTTTTTTTCTTTTGACTTGATCATTATTCGCGAAGTCCAAAAAACAATATTTTATTCTTTAAGTGACAATACCTTTGTATTATAAACAGAAGGTCTTTTGCAACTTGTGAGAAAAAGTCCAATGTGACATCCGCTGAGGACACTATGTGTATATGCGAGCTATCTTTGAAAAATCTGTATTACTCCTCCCTCGAATACCAGCATTACTAATTCCCTTTCAATTTCTTTTACTGCCTTTTAGTGCTTCTGCTTTTGGCTGTATTATCGGATAGAACCAAGGATAAATTGTTCTTTTGCGATCTC
This sequence comes from Araneus ventricosus, assembly GCA_013235015.1. NCBI lineage: Eukaryota > Metazoa > Arthropoda > Arachnida > Araneae > Araneidae > Araneus > Araneus ventricosus. The sequence continues at coordinate 129,562 of BGPR01000221.1, forward strand.
GCAATTCCTCTGGAAGAGTGAAATTAGTGTTCCCTTACATTTAAATAATTTACAGGCATCAGTATATAGATGGTGTTCCACAAAGGATTCCCACATTTTAAAATTAAACAACTCGGCAACGGAGAGTCGATAGAAGAATACAACCAGTGGTATGTTTTTTTTTTTGAAAGTCGTAAAATTTGATAGAGAAGTTTTAAAAATGTTGCCGATAGATGGTGCTGTAAGCTGTAATCACAGTACGAGTCCGAGAAGATCTTTGAAAGCATGGAATCGCATCGCAATCGATTAAAAATATGCAGCACAGAGATGGCGCATATGAAGAAATAAATTTCCACATCCTTTGTAGTGGATCAACGGAATAGGACTCACATTCCTCACAGATAAACTCTTTAAGCTCGTCACATTGTTGTTGGAATGATCCGGTACACATTATCCTTCAATTCGTCCCAGAAGAAGTAGTCACAAGGAATTAGATCGAGTGAGAAGGGAGAGCAATCCCTGCCTGATCCAGTAAATGTTGAATAGTTCAAAGAAATGAATCTATTCTAGAAATATTCCTCAAGAAAAACAAAAACCACTCGTTGTTGGGTCCCATCTTGCATAAACTACGAAGCGCCGGGTCCTTTTCCTAAAGCTTGTAGTGTGGCGACAAGTCGGTCCAAAACCGCAATGCTCTTTGAAGTTTCAACAGCGGAAATGTCGGAAGGCTGATTATTCTATGCTTCAGAACACTCTTTTAACCTACATATAACTTCAGCATACAGCGCAACATGTCGGCAACATTTATAACTAATTTTGAAAATTTTGGATCAGATTTTTCAGCCTTTTCAAATAAACCAACCACTGGCTTCATTCTTTGATTTATGTCCGATGCTGATTTATTTAATTTTAAAAATCCTGTATCTCCTCTGTCTACTTCTCTAAAAGAACAAGTTCCACCATTGCATCTTGTCAATTTAGAGGAGGAGTCAGAGATTAGACCTTCAAATTCATTTTTCCCAAACACCCTGCGTTTTCAGCTTTGAGTTATTGCTTTTCCAACGTTTTCAAAATGAATAGAATTTCAAAAGGGAGAAAGTCAAAACTCCAATATTTTGATGAATTCGCATTACTTGCTTGCACTCCTAATTTCCCGAATGAAATATTTTTTCGTAACAAAAGTTACAGAGAGAAATGTTGCGGGTAAACTTGAACAATAATTTAATTCTGTAAAATTAACACTTCTTATGAGTTTAAAGATTGTACTTATGGCACATCTAAAAACACTTACCATTAACTATAAAATGCTGCCTGGTGTTTATATTAGCTGGAATGATATCTGGACCTTTTTCTTCACTGTCTGCTATATCGTCAGTATCTTTTTTGAGAGGTGTTTGGCATCTAAAAGAAATAAAATATTGTGGCACTTTGACAAAAAATCGATTAACATTTGAAGGGAATTCGAAATAAAAATTTCATGTGTTTACATTAATGAAACATTAAAATAATTAAATCGAATATTTAATTAATTTAAAATAATTTATAATATATATCTTTGGACTACTATTTCAAAATTTGACATGGATGAACTTTTCTATAATAAGGAAATTGAAATATATCTTATAAAAAGCCACACTATATATATTAAATACCAATAAAAATTCAAATACTTACTTATCAGGAACTTCAGGTGTTCTTTTTGTAACTACAAAGAGTAAAGAAAATAATTCAGTTTTTTTAATCAACTACGTTATTAACAATTCAAATCAAAGGTATTAATTGAAAATCAGTTTTGGGATAATATGCTGATAATTACAAGTTATCGAAGCACATTCTTTTTAAGCTCTTCTGTTTCGAACATTTTTTTCCCAGAAATATATCCAAATTTCTTTTCTATAATTACTTTTTAAGATTGTTTCAGTGTTTTCTTTCAGATATATGAAAGGATTAATGGTACAGTGAGGTGAGTCATATCTTTTTTCTCAAGAAATTGACTTAAAGCAAGAGATACTGTAATAGATTCGAAAACAAAATTGCTGTAACGTTACGATTTTATGAGTGTCAACAGGATCCAAATTTAACAGGGACTTCTATCAAATGAATTTGTGTGATATCTAATATTTCAAGCTAAACCTTTTTCCTTTAAATGACTTACATCACTGTAACTTTAGCTCGTTCGTTTGTTAATTGCTTGCTTTGCATATAACCGTTCGGTATTTCGCTTTTCTATAAGATGGGAGTCACTGAAGTATTATTTTATATTGAGTCGAACACATGTACTAAATTTTATTGCAAATAACTCAATACAATGTGACAATTCACACTAACAGTATATATTAGCAGTATATGTAAACAAGTAACTACTGTTGTGACGGTTGTACTATTGTTTCCAGTTCAATAGTCCTGAATGAGATTATAATACATTTAAGACATATCTCTTTGAAAAGAATTAAGTTTGAAGCATTAGTAATCAATATTACGTGTAATAATTTGCATTAATAACGAAAGTTCTTTAATTTTCTGGATCTCTTAGTAAAGCTATTAGATGCGTAGAAGAACGTACTACGTCATCTTAATAGAAAAGAAAGTCATCGTGGGTATTATGTTCCGCATCTCCTTATAAACCACAGGACCGATTTCAGCCAAATTTGGTACACTTATTATTTAAGACATGAGGAAGATACCTGTTAACTTTTCAAAGTTTAGAAGTTAATTAACCAGTTAGTTAATTATATTGCGCTACATGCATCTCCGCGTTTAGAGCCATTTGGCTTCTTTCCGGTTTGGATGGATGGAGGTGAATTTTATTTTTTACAAAGGAGAAAAACATGTAACATGGACAAAAACAAATAATAATGAAAAAAGAAACATACAGTGGACAAAGGAAACATAAGTAAAACATGGAAAACAAAACAATATGAAAAAATAAAAACACATAGAAAAAAGAAATGAAAAATAAGGAAGTGTCTTTGGAAAGTAACCGATTTTCCGCAGTAACTTCGGAGTAAATTATCCCACAAAAATATTTTTATATCATCTTAAAGTTCAGAATTTTACTTTTTCAATAATTTTATATGTGCGAAAATTTTTCCTTCGACTTTTATTAAATTTCAAAATTTGGTGAATAATTTATAATATCCAGATGATTTTGAAATAAATCAAATTTAAAGATACTCCGTAGCTAGGCAACGGCTAGACTTTCCGTTAGTTTCGGATATTTTTGTTTATTTTTATAAATATTGTATATAGGAAGAGAAATATCACTGTCAACTTTTATAAGCTCAAAAACTAATTAAAATTACAATTAATTAGAAATTAAGCAATATTTACGCGTTTTCCGTGATATTTTTCGAAAATATTATCTCATAAAAACAATTTTTACACCATATTAAAGTTTCAAAAATTAGCTTTTCAGTGAAAGAAGTTTTATTTCCGTTCAGTTCGTTCCCCTCATTTTAATAATTAAAAAAAAATTAAATTGTGTATAAAATTCTTAGTTTGTAGCATTTTCTTTTATTGGTAAAGAAAAAAAAATACATACGTAAAACTGTTTCTAGATCACATTAACAGAATTCTAAAAGAAGACCCAAAGAGAAATTTATAAAAGAATACTGGGTATTATAATTTTCTATACGAAATTAGTTTTTACTTCAAACATATTAGACATAAAAGTGTTTTAATCCCGAGCAGCGCCGGTTATAACAGTTAGTATGTTATAATCACAGTAACATGATAGCTCATAGTTTTGTATGTACCTTCGATTGTCGCTAGCTATATTAGAAAATAATAAGGTTTTCATTTTGCTTTTTTTTGTAAGATATAAAGCATTCATTTTGCTTTTCTTATAAGCTATAAATCATTCATTTTGCTTTTCAAAACCTTTATATCGTATAGAGCCTCAGTAATGGATGTCAAAGCACTCATTATTTTCGTCGAGAGTTCAGATTTTTCTTTTAGTTTATCATGACAAGTCTTTACAGAACCTTATGCTTTTTTTAAAATAAAAAAACAACCTTTGTTATTTCTTAGCTGTTTCGATCATTACCTGATAATCAAATCAATTGAATAAGAGATAATGATCTCATTTTATCTGTCAAGTGTAAGTTCGCAATCATTTTTTTATCCATGTCCAAACAGCTTAACGAACTTCATTCATTACTGTTGAAGACAGTTTCCGACGATCCTTTAAGCATTCTTTATAATTATTTTTCAGATGTCTAGAGGCTTAAAGAATGTTTTTCCTTGCATAAGTTAAGGATGGTGGTTTATAGTCTTTGAATTACAGGGTAAGTTCTGTTGAATCTGTAAGAAGCCCTGTTTTTTTTTTCTTTTACTCTGATAATACTTTGTCATAACTCTTAAAAGTGAAACCAGCTCAATTAATCATACTAGTAGCCTGATTACCCCGGAATAAGCTCTCTATAAAATATAAAATTCATAGCTCAACTTTATGCATAATATTACAAAGTATAAAGTCTTCCTGAGATGCTAACCTTGGCGACAAAAGTGAATTTTGTAGAAGGACTGCAACTTTCAACCTATTTCTACGGCTTCATGGAACTGAGATTATGTCACCTTCACTTAAAGAAGTCACCCTCGTGAAAAGTATAAAAAGCAAGCTCTCGCTAAGATAGTTGGAATTTGATGCAAGCAAGCTGGTGAACTGATAAGAAACTTTGAGTGTATTGAGATTTATTGGTAATTCTTGTTTGAATCTTTACGAGTGTATTTTTACACTTATGCTGCTTCTTTTCTTTGAATATTTGTAAAATAAAGAGTTTTATTTTTTTAAATCCTGCTATTGGACTGCATTCACTTGCACACAAGACAATTTCACAATATATTAAGGAATTTGGAACACACCATAAAGACTGAGAACCTCCCTTTTAGGTAATGAGGATAGTGTAAACGCTACAGAACGTACGTGCAATTCAGTCACTGTCCGGACAATGGAATTGTCTCCAAACTACCACGTCCTGCTATCCTGAGGTATGGGTGCAGGGTCGCTTTCTCTCATGTGGGAGAACCCATTGAAGATCAGCAGATTGCTAAGAATGTACTTTTTACTCATGGTTTATCTGATGACCTGTCGGTGCGATACCATAGCTATGAAATCTTTCTTTTGTTTAATTTATAAAACATTATTTAGGGCTAAATATATTAATTGGAAGTTTCAGCAATTCATGGATGAACATTCATCCCCAATGGGATAATCTGTATAAATTTAAAGTAAATTAGATGTACTTTTCCATAAAGAAAACTTTTTTGAAATGAACAATACCTTTGAAGAATTTATAAAAAATCAAAATTGAGATGGGATAGCTATACATAAGATAAAAAAAACATTAAATATCAAATACATTGAAAAAGATACACCAATGGACATCTCTTTGTCCTTGATGCCTTTTCATTCTAAGGTATATGATATTGCATGTACTATTAGAGCAATGAAATTCCATAAGTAGTCCTAACACTGGTCTAAAAAATCATCCCTTGCAACCTATTATATAAAATAGACAAACAAAGGGCGAGGCTTTATAATAATCTGCTAGTGTATTGACGAACAAAGGAAATTTAAACAAATGCAATTATAGCTAACTAATAAATTTAGATGAATATAATCTAACTGACACATTTAAAACTCTTGTAAAATCACTCAAAGTTAAAAAATTAACAGAGAAATGATTTGGGGACACTTATTTGATTATTTTGATTTCTGAATTATTTAGAATATAAGCTAAAATGTCTGAAAATTCGGATTTATTTTATTTCGCAGAATAGTAAACAAGATTTATCCTCTGTCTTTCACAGACATGGTTGATAAATATTTTTGATTCTAAAAATTTTGTCTTTTAATCAAAGAAACTTCATATGGTGGTAGGGAGCAAAAAGGTGACCAGTGTTCCTAAGGTGCCACCCTCCAAAAGTAGAATTAATTTTAATACAACATGGTGCTACTGTTGAATCATGTATTGCAGCACAACAATGTGTTGAGTTAAGAGATCACTCCTTGATCAGCCTCCACAGGTAGGCACTCATTTTCACTTTGATATAGTCGTTCAATTTCCGATAAGAAGATATTTTATATTTATATGTTTAAATTTCCTTAGAGTTAGATATGTTTTTCTGAAAGTCTTTTTATCTCTCTTTCACCACATTTACTTCAATTTCTAATAAATTTATCGTCTACTTTTTGTCTGCAAATTGAGATTCATATGCAGTTCCCTAAGGCCGGGGACCACCTTAGGAACAAATAGAAACTCAATGCAGCAAGGGTAATTTTCAAAATTTTACTTAAATATCTGGAAAAAATGATTACTATTGTTAAATTTCTAACCATAATAGTTATTTTTATTTAATTATTGACCGGTTATAAGTATTTCCATAACAGAAGATCTCACGAAATCTAAAAGAAACTTTTCTAATTCCTTGGCCTCAATTATTGTATATAAGTATAAATATAGGTATACTGTACATTGTAATACACATCTAGAAATAAAAATAGTTTTCCGAGTATTTTTTTTCACATTTTAAAAGTGATTTAACATATGGGACACTTGAACACTATGCGCCAAAGATGTCAATGAAGGATACTTTGAAATTGTAATATAAAAATAATTAAATTTTATTTAAGTATATACTTGATATGGTGTAGAGATAAGTGGAAAATGTTACAAAAAAAATTCAGTCACACACAATCCAACTTCAGAATTTTTTAAAATCCTCAAAGCTTAACTATGGACAACTCTTCAACTACCTTATGCTGTCTGAATATTGATTTAAACCGAGTTGCAAAAAATAGCTTTTCTCGATCATCTGTCTCTTATGGATATAGTGACTGATACTAAAAAATTGACAAAGTTTCCTCAAAAAAAGTGAGAGAAACATTTAGGGAAAATATTATAACATTAATGAAAATACTAAACCAGTCCTAATAATAATTTTCGAAGTTCTTATCCATAAAAGTTAACACATGTGAGGCCAAAGTTAGCATGTGAGAACTGGGATAATTTTAACACACGGCTACATTTTAAATTTATCATATTCGAAATGCAACAATATATCTCTCAAATTCAAGAAGGATAACCATTCTTCAGAATTTTTAGGATTTAAAACAACACTAACAGTAGTTTTCTCCTATAGTTAAATAATGGAAATCACCTTTAAGTCAAACTGTTGCTACTTGGATGGTCTGTAAGAAAAATGTGACTCTTTTTTAGTGTGGTCTAATTACACTGACTGCCGAGTTATGGCGCTCCTAATAAGTAATTATAACCTCTTAACATGCCCTAGTGAATTCAAGCATTAAAACAGGATATTTTAAAATATAATTAAGTCATTCAGACGTTTTCATTCCATAGAAAAGAAATCCATCCAGAAAGGTAATCCATTAATATCTCAAATGTTTCTATGGGATATTATTTGAATCAATATATCTATAATCTGGGAGTAAGGCCATTCTGTACAAAGGTCACATAATAAGCATGTGAGAAACTGGACTGATTGGTATACACGGGTTATTAAAGCTTTTAATCCTGTCCTTTAATCCATTTATTATTAGGGACATGGGCTCTTATTTGAATCAATACGACAGTTCTCAAAAGAGAAGGGGTCACTAGATAATAAGGTTTGACAGAAACCTGCACTGATTATATACACTAATAAAGGCTTTTAATTATAAAATATTCTATCATTTATTATTAGGGGACTATGGGTGTTATTTGAACTAATGACCAGTCAGACCTTAGAACAGAATGTGTCATATACTAAGCAGGTACAGAAACTACTGGTTGGATTGGGTTAATAAAAATTTTAATCATAAAATTACTTAATATTATTAGGGACTATGGGCTTATTTGATCATAGTACAACCGTACATCTCCAGAAGGGTATAGGTAAAAAAGACGGTACAGAAAACTACACTGGTTGGATATATATTAAGGATAAAATCTTTTAACTCATAGATTGTTCTATTTTATTATTAGGGGACTATGGGCTCTTATTTTGAATCATATACACAGTACATTCCTCAGAGAGAGGGGTGTCAGAAGCAATAAGACGGTACAGAAACCTAAACTGATTGGGTATATACACTGGGTTAATAAAGGCTTTAATCATAATATCTTATCATTTATTATTAGGGACTATGGGCTCTTATTTGAACTCAGTAGCTATCGATATCTCTGAAATGATGTGTCATATAATGCACAGGCAGAAACTACACTGGTTGAGATATATATTGGTTAATAAAAATCTTTAATCACAAGATTGTTTCATCATATTATTAGGGACATGGGCTTTTGTTTGACTTCATGCGAAGTATTCTAAAAAAGATATAATTAGAGACAAGACGGTAGAGAAACCTACACGATTGGGTATATACATTGCATAAAGGCTTTAAAACATAAAATATTTCATCATTTATTATTGGGACTATGGCTCTTATTTGAATCAGTACGACCGTTCACTACCAGAACAAGTATATAAGATAAGACGGTACAGAAACCGCTATTGGGTAAATAAACGGGTTAATAAACTTTAATCATAAAATTGTTTCATCATTTATCATTTGTAATAACGGTTCTATTTGAATCGTCAATAATATATCTCAAACAGTAGGGGGTCATAATAAGAGACGTACAAAATACACTGTTTTGGTATAAACACTGGGTAAATAAAATCATTTAATCCTAGAATTGTTTAATCATTTATTATTTGGGAACTGCATTAAAAGTTAAGTCAATGAAAACCTACCTGTCAGTTTTTCCGGCTTCTGTAACGTACTCGCTGGCAGCACTACAGGTGCACTCTTTCCTTTGCTATTCTTGGCAAAGATCACTAAGCGTAAAGTTTTGCCACTCGGTAAACCGGACACGTAGAACTGAGGTTGAACCGAGGTGAAGTTACCGTGCAGTTTCCTTCCGGTGTCATCATAAACCTCAAGTTGAAATATCTGAACGAGTCCTCCATTGTAACCTTCGAGGCATTCCACTTGTAGAGAATCCTCTGTATAATTCACCACACTGCAGTTCTGCAATTTCTCAGGAGGACCTGAAGTGGAGAAAAGAGAACAAGTCAGTGATGACATTTTCAGCCTGGCTTTTTTTCATTCCAACGTTTAACAATATTTTTCCTTAGAGGGACAGCGCATTGAGGACTGGCACTAATATTTAAACCGCAATGAAGATTACAGGAAAAGAAATTATCCCCGTACCATTATAAATTTAATCCCCGTAAGAAATAAATTTAATGTACTAGGTTGATAAATTTAATGTATCACTTAATTTAATGCACTAAATTTTGATAAATTTAATGTATAATTATATTTAATGTACTGAATTGATAAATTTAACGTACTTGATTGCTTTATTACATTTAAAGAGCTTAAGCAATCAAAAAAATATGTAACATTTTCGATATTTAAGAATTTAGAGGAATAATTGGCAATTTTATGAAACTGTAATTTACTTTAGGGTACACAAACTATTTTATTGATTAATAAACTGTAAAAAATTTGAATAAAATACAATTAATTTATTTATTTAAAAAAATCTTTCACTTTATTAATCTTTTGAAATTTAAACATCATAATCATAAGAATGAGACAACAATTAAATCAAATTTTAAAATCTCCTTGATGCATTTTTATGAATGTTCAATGAATTTAACTTTTTCTTTTAATTTTCCTTATTTAAATATTTTCTGCGTTGAAAATTAGTTTTAGTGGAATACTGATCCATTTTTATTGAAACTCACGTATTATTTATGAAAGTTTAAGATAATTCATTTTTAATACATCGTTGGTTAAATTGAAATTTTGCAGAATTCATTTTTTACAAAGAGAGTATACTCTTTCTCTCACTGTCATTTATTTCGGAATCATATATTTATGAAAATAGAATACAGAGTCACTGATCACGATATTCAGAAATGTTTTCCCATTGGAGATAGCTCAATTTTACTAGTATTTTAGACGTGCTTTGTTGGGAAATTGCTTTGGAAATAAATTATAGTTAAACGGATTCAAAAAGAAAATCAAAAGCATTTAATGGAAAACGAGCAAATAGAACTAGGTTGGAGAACTAGACAATGATTCCTTTTCATGTGCTAGTACAATGAGAAAAACTCTCATAATTGACATACTTTTATTGCCTACCTCGACTCACTTTCAGAGTCATGTGCGTGAAGGATTCGAAATGTTTGCACGCGACATGTTTTATTGATTAAATTTATTTTTACAGCAGGTAAATCTATGTAAAATGATAAAGAATATGTTTCAACATTCTGTAAGGGGGAAACATTGAAGGTCTCTAAAATTCAGAAACAAACACATTCTTTGACGTACAAGGAAGGAAGCTTAGTTTTATTAAAATATGGTTACTGAAGCGTAAATATTAAAACATGTTGTGAAAACAAAGAAGATGTATAGGGAATATGGAAACTTGAAATGCCAATGTTGTTTAATATTTACTTATGCACTAAAGTTACATGGTTGGATTCCTTTTAATTTTACTGATAAACATGTCAACAAGCTTCATGCTTTCAGAGAATTCGAGTTTTAGAATAAGTTATATGCATTTTGTAGGTATAATTTTTTTTATTTAGATTTATAATAAAAGGTGTTAATATGTATAAAATGCATTGAAATTAATTTATTTTATAAATAAATTCTTTAAAAAAGCCTTTACGTAGTGCTGGGAACATAACACTTTTTGTAATAATAACAGAACACCGCCTCATACCCTCGTGCCTGATGCTATTATGGCAACCGAACCGTTTGAATGGGCATGGGACGTCTAAGAATAACAAAGGATTTTGAAGCCCACAAAGAGAAAGGTGCACACAATTTTAAAAATTAAGCTTCCTTTTAATGATAAATTATTAAATCTTTTGTTCATTCAATTATTTACAAGTACTTGTCTCTTTTGCACTAACTACAATATATTTAAATTTATATTGATAAACTAAATGAAATTTTATAATTTAATTAGTTGAAGTACAGAAGGTTTTAATACATTTCATTTTTTCATATCTATACAATATTCTATTCTCTATAATTTCAAATATTATTTATTCTAGCGCTGTGAAATAATTATATTATGAAAAGAGTTAAATGGCGATAGAAATACTTGAATGAAATGAGAATTATTTAATTTTTTATAGAACTAAAATAGCATGCATAAAAATTATATTTCAGGAAACTTAAATTATTCTCAATTGTAGCCAGATGAAGTTTATTTATCATGCCTTAAAATAGACTTCTTGTCTGTTGTTTAAAGCATTCATTCGAGGAAACATGAATTCAAAATCTTTTTATTAGTTGCAAGTTCGCAGTTTGCTATTAATAACTCATTAATATTTTCATTTTTCTCTGTTTTTAGACTCCGTCTGAAGTTCCTTGTTAATTCTGTTTGTATGTTCGCATTTTTTTATACCGTCTGTCCATGTTCAACCAAAAAATATTTTGATAATTCTGGAAATTTGTTACTTTCAAAATGGAAAATTAACTCCCTTTTAATAAAAAGAAGATAGTTATATATGTAAGAATATTTGCAGTAACTATACTCGCGAACTTGGGTATAATTTATAGCAGATTTTCTTGACTATGTCGGAGATATCAGTTGATGTAGGAATGTCAAATATCTCTACCATTTGGGCAAACTACCTTAAGTCCTCTTCCTGATTTTGATGTCTTAATCGCATTTGAAATATACTGTCCTCATCTTCGGAAGACCAAAAAGTTGAAACTATGGGTCGAAAAGAACAAAAGACAACCAGTCTCAAAAATTAAAATGCGCATCAAAATGCAATAAAAAACTAGAACATCTTTAGCTCTCCAGTAAAGTATTAAAATTGTTAAGTAAGGTAGTTTACCTCTGACGTATAAATATATGTATTTGATAATATGACCGCAAAAATTTTGCTAGATCAAATTCTCAGCAATTTTATTTATTCACAACATTTTTTACCTATATACATATATTACTAATATAATAAATAGCCCAGATCTCTAGGTAACGCTCTGACGTCCCCAACAATAAAACTCGCGCCATAGCACTGCGAGACGTCAAACAGCATTATTTCATTGTTAGAGAACCTAAATTACAGTCATTTTGAATTTAAAAGAGTAATTGTCGTTCTAATTTCAAATTTAATATCTCTAAAATAGTGAAATACAATTTGCTATAGATTGATATAAAATGTATCTCGCTATGATCAATAGTTCCCAAGAAATTTTAAATTATAGTAATCATATATTTCAAATTAATTTCCGTTTTTTAATAGAAAATAGTAAATTACGTCAGTGGTATATTACGCGCGTGATATAGTTCGGACTCCACGATGCACGATGGATTTCACGGATGGATACCACAATGAATTTTTTGGATGCCACGATGATTTTTTGAATAAAGAAATATGTAAATAAAAAATATTTCCTGTCATAAAACGTATGTTTATTTTATTTGTTTTAAATCAATGTTAAACATTTCTCTCGCATATATATCTATTTAAACAAGTCAAATTTGACGCGAAATCTCTCAAATGAAGACGCAATTTGCACCCGTCACATCATGACGGGTGATTTTCTAGTTCTTTTATAAAACCAATTTTTAAAAGAAAAATTTCGAAATGTTAATATTTCAATACGATTCAAAAGTCTTCCTTTCAACAAAGAAAAAGCCAAATAAAAAGGAATTCATATCTTTACTGGCAATCCTCGGATACATGGATGAAAAACCTATAAAATTATAATTTTTAGACAAAGTTTCTCTTTAACAACATGTATTACATTGCTTTTTCCAATGCGGAAGCAACAGAAAGAAAGAACGAAAATAATGCGTCTGTAGTTTCCTCACCTGCTGGGATCACAGTGAATACGCAGGGCTCCCTCTGCCGTCCTACATCATTACTTGCCCAGCAAATAATGGAGCCATAGTCATCATCCGAAAGAGGTCTGTAGTTCGCAATGCTTTTTGTTCCCGTAGTCTGAAAATTCGTGATGTCTAAGCTCTTTCCTGAACTGTTGAACCTCCATCGGAAAGTAATATTGTCTGGATCGGCGTCTAGCTCACATGTAATTCCGACTGTTTCGAATAATGCAACGCCGTAGATTTTCTTTTGATTCGGCTTGCATTCTGGAGCGTCTGCAACAGGAAATTAATACGAGTGTAAGTGTATTCGTTCAAGAGAGAAAACATAGTAAATGCGAAATTTATAAAAAAATAGTTAATATAAAGATATATGGTAAATATGAATTAAAGTGTATTTTTAAGCATATCAGAATTCCTTCGAAAACATCAAGGTATAACCCTTTGCGGCGCTGTATGCCAGATGATGTAACACCTAATTTCACTCGCTTCTCAACAGTTAAATTCAACTATAAATGGAAAATAATAGATTTAGGATAGGGCTAATAATATTCATTTTAGAATGTATATAGCAGCCTCATGAAATTTCTTTTCGGAATATGAATTATTAGAGAAAAAGTTTGGGAAAAATCCTTAACTCAGAGATAAGAAATTTTTTCATTTCTGGACGTTTGCAATATTAGCAAATTAATTCGAAAATTTTCCTCCGATATCCTTGGAGTTTTAATTTATGATTTTATGTTAGATTCAACAATATTTTTTGAGTCAAAGTGGCTGTATCTAAGGGGCTTCTCATATAAGGGGAGTTACCCCAAAGGGCGGCGATTCCCCCCCCCCCCGGAATAAAGTAAGTTTTTAAAAAATGTAGATTCTATGTCTAGACAATAAACTAAACCCATTCATGATGTTTTTTTCATTATATTTCAAAAAAATTAATGCCTAGCGCCGCAAAGGGTTAACTCATTTCAGGTGTATTTGGAAACAGGAGATACGGTTTAATTTTTAAGGAATACTAAACATTATTTGTGAACTATGTGCTTTGATCCAAATCATTTTTGAACATGCTCTTAAAAATAAAGAAATTAAATGAGCTCACAGCTTGTTCGTTGTTTTATATAATTAAACATAGGAGCATTAACATATTAACAAGCACAGATAAAAGAGTAAATGCCAAATATGTAAATTAAAGTTTCTATAAATAGATATGTGAAAATTTGAATTACAGTTTATTTTCCAGTGTATCAAATATGTTTCATAAGTTTAAGGACATGCCTTATTTCAGGTGTATTTGGAAATACGAAACACAGTTTAATTTTTAAGGATATAAGATATTATTTCTGAATTATATATTTTGGTCAAAATCATTTTCGAGCGTGCTTTTAAAAATAAGAAATTAAATGAAATTAGAGCTTGTTAGTCATTTTCTATAATAAAACAAATGTGTTTGAACTAAAGCCGAAATCGGAATGACAAATAATAAAAATTTGCTTACGATTTGGATTTCAATTTCAGCTTTAATTTTCTTTTCCAATCCTAACATCTTTTACTGATTATTTTATTTTCATTAAATCACTTCAAAGTACTTTTTTTTATCTCATTTCTTCTATTATATACTATTATTCCCTGAAATTCTTACTAAAAACAATTGATTAAAATGCAGAGGTAATTTTTGTTTAAGAATTTCTGGAAATTAATTCAATTTTATTATATTAATTTTTGAATTAATTAATAATTATATTTTTAAATTATCTTATTTCATCATTTATTTAAGTTTAATTTCACTGAAACGCTATTTTTGAAATATTGATCACTCACTCGAGTGTTTTCTCAGAAAATTTCTTATGCAAAAAATATTTAGTTTTACCTCATTGTACTCAGGTTTTATTTTATCGCATTTTCCCTTCTTATTCAGTTTCTATTATTGTAGCAATTTGTTTTCAATTTCAAAAGCAATTTCTTTTTTCAATTACAAATTTACGACTCTTTATTTGGAATTCTTTTTCAGTATTGTATTTTCTTCTCGCAGTTCGTAAGATATTAGCGCAAATTCAAAACAATTTATAAAAATAGCAGTTAGAGTACTCATAGTATTTTAAAGCAACATTTTCGTACATTTCGTGAAACATTTACCATTAAATGCAATAAGTATCATGGCTAATAAGAGATTTTGCATACCAAGTATATATATTTTTTTACACTGAAAAAATCTTCAACAAAGTTTGTTTTTTAAAAGCTCTTATAGTGTAAATGTACTGTACAATTTTCAACTTTAATGAAGTAGGAGATTAATTAGAAACGTTAGAAACGTATTTTTTTATTTCTGTCTTTTAATTGTGCTAATAGTGTCTTTTTTATATAAAAGACATGCTTTCTAAAAGAATCTAGTCAATTAGAAATCAGATAATAAAAAGATCGATTTTTTCTCGTCTCGCATGAAATTGAAATTAGAAATAAAAAATTAACCATTATTTTTAACGCAAATGTATCAAAGTACTAAGAACATTTTTTTCAAATAAGAATAAAATATTTTAGAAATTAAAAAAAATAACTTAGTAGCATTTTTTCTGTGTAATTTATGTCTAAAACACGTTTGTGTACGATGACAAAGTTTGCTATTTGTTGTATTTTTTAAAATATTATTCGAAATAGTTTCAACCTTATTTCAAAATAAAAATGTGATATTAAGTAATTAAAATTATTTTTTAAATAAATTTCCTTTTAAACATATCTTAACAGTAAGAGATAAATGTCGTAAAATTCATAAATTTCAATTCATATTTGACATTTCATTGACGTAAAATGGCAATAAAAACATCTGAACACTAAAAAGAAAAAAAGAATTTAAGAAAGGTATTTAAACAAAATTATTTATTCTTACAGCAAAGGTATGAATAATATATCCCAATAAATCTTGGAGTTAAATCTTCCGAAATAAATCCAAATATTTCATTAGTCGAATGCAATTTTGTAATACATTGATATAAATGACTTGAACTAAAATTAAGGATAATTCCGATCGAATACAAGTTTGATTCGAATACATTAAGCTCGCAATAATAAATTACACCAGTCGTAACGGAAAACCCCTGTAGACGGACATTTATATCTTACAGTGGGCACTCCTTAATTTATGAGCAAACCTGTACGAATCTTGTGATAAAATTTTCCTTTTTTTACGCAAGGATTTATCATTAAGACAGTCTTAATGGTTTTCACCCAGTTTTATAATCTGACAACAGAAATATGTAGCTTTTTCTCACTTTATTCGTTCTTGCTCGCAAGCTAGAAAAGCTGACAAGAAAAACAAATTCAATTTGTCTTAAATAACGCAGATTTCTTTTTTCTTGGAAAGATATTTATTTTCTACATGAAAGTCAATTTAAAGCAATTAGTATAAATTAATTAATGTGCAGTGGCTTTAACACAGTGTACGAATTTGTTATTATTCGTAGAAGAAAAATTTTATCAAAGGAAAACAGAGACTGGTCTATAGCTAAAAATTGATTTAAAATTTGAATACTTTACTTTATAGCATTTGCTGAATAGGGACAAAGACAGCTAAAATATTTTGAAAGCTTAAATTTTGTCATTTTTTATACGTAGTTTTATTCTTGTTTTAACGTTCTTCACACAGTGTGTGAGTATTTACACAGGAATTTCCTATTTATTAATTTTGTTCGTTCTGAAAGTCAATGATGTTATAGTATTTAATAACACTAATAAAAGTGAATTAATTAAAATTATTTTCATAAAACAACTCGGAATTGTTTAACATCGAGAGCATTATTTCATACAACAATTACTCTTTTTTCATGAAAAGAAGAAAAAAATATAGCCAGGTGGTGTATTTTATATGTAATTTTATATGTAATTTTCTTCTTGTATGTAGTATTTTATATATATTTATATACGTTTATGCAAAAATTTCTCTTTTTTGTGAAAAGAAAAAATAGTGTGAGATGATGTATTTTATATGTAGTTTCCTTTTTAAATGCAGTGTTTTATATATGTTTTTTCCTTTATGTAGTTTTATTCTTGCACTAATGTCCACTTTACACAATGCGCTAGCATTTACACTGCAATTTCCTATTTGTTAATGTTCAATTTTAAAGCCAACTTTTTGTAGTATTTAATCCACTAATAAAAGTGACTTAAAAAAATAATTTTCATAAAACAACTCGGAATTGTTTTACATCGAGCGCATTATTTCACACAACAATTTCTCATTTTTATGAAAAAAAAAAATAGTGTGAGATGGTATATTTTCTTACATAACAATGGTATCTTGAACGAAAATGAGTTTACGCTCAGAGCTGAATTTCGTCAGTATTAAAACTTAATACTAAAAAACTTCCAATTAAAAAAAATTCAAGTGAACTATTCAATTTTGTTGCAGTGATAAAATATTATTCGTAAAAATTACTTTCTAAATTGGAGCAACATCGGCAATTGAAGAAAATTTTAACTGCTTTTTTTCCTTTTTATTTTCTTTGATTTTCATAAAGTGCATCTATTGTACTATGTGCTAGTGAAATTTTGTTTCATGTGAAGCTCTAGAATAAGCTCTACAACATTCTCAGTGTTCGAATTTTAATTATAAAAACCCTTTACAATTGTTCGAATTTCAGAAGTTTATGATAAGACATACCTATTAATTTCTTGTTATTTTCGTTAACATTTTAATAAGAATTTAGAAATTTGGCTCTGTTTATTATTTATCTAGCTATATAGGAATAAAAAAACTGTTTCAACGTCTCTTATTGTGACATCTTTAGTCAAAATTCTAAACTTTAAAGCAATAAATGTTTCTAAGAAATTTCTCGCGATAATTTTAGTTTTCCAGGATGTCCTGTTTTTAAAATTTAAAAAAAGATCCAAATTATGATCTCTAAAATGTAAAAAGTATAAATATTTCTATGAAATTTTTACAAATATTTTTTATTTTTATTTTTACTAACTTTCTTGCTTTCATTTCAAATATTGAAAATTTAAATGCTTTGATATAAAAATCAAGGAACAATAATATCAAAATAATTATATAACTTTAACTTATTTTATAAACTTTCCAGCTTCTACATAATCATAGAAATTAATGTAAAATTCTAGGCAAAATCCTTTTCCTCCAATAAGAAGAAAAACTGTATCATCTCTTTAAATAAGGATTAGTCTTGTATATATAATTAAAATTAGAAATATTATGTAGCAAATTTAATTTATCTTCGAAAAGTTATTAATTTTCGTAAGATTATAAAAGGATATTTCCATATTCTTAGAACAATTAAAAGTTTAAATTCCGCATAATGAAAGAATTAACATTTTCATTTCTTAAGAAACTGATTATTTATAAAACTAGTAATATTTGTGAATATAATAATTAATGAAAATAGCTCAAAAATATTTATCTTATTGTCGAAATGAAAAAAAGGAGAAAATTTTTATCGAATCATGCAACATGAGTTTAACTAAGCATTACAGATTACAGAAAGTAGAAAGGGTTACATTTTTATTATTAGATGTAAGATATTTCGTTTTTTTCTAGAAGAAAAGAAATTAGTTTAATCTAAATTTATTTTTAGCCCTTTCCAATTCCTGTTCAGAGGATGCTTAGCAGTAATTACTTTAACATTGGGCAAAATTTTTTTTATCAGAAATGTTAACTATTATTTCTCTATTTTTTTAAGTTTGAAAGCAATATTAGATTATTTCCTCCGGGCTTACAGATAATTAAATGCCGTAAATGATTAAAATTATTCTTCAAACGTAATAAACAAAATTTCTTATTTTTGATTTGTGATTCTAAAGATATGAAGGTAATTATATTATTTTGCTTTCAAATGCTGTGGGTTACAGAAGGAAAGGCAAAAACACCCTTTGAGTTTTATGTAATTTATCGCAACTTGCAGAAAATAGTTTCTTAAATTAATTATTTATTGTTCAAACTGTTTAGTAACACTTCTTTTTCTTGATTCGGTCAAGAAGGACTTTTACTGGTTTCGTACAGAGAAAACAATCAATTCTATCTGAGTTACAAATACTTTATAAGAAATGTAGAAAGAAGTATATACATAAATGAAGATGACTTGCAATTGCTAAAATTTATTATTTTTCTTGTAATTTAATTGGTTTATAAACGTTGCAGAAGATTTAAGTTTCTTGCTGAAGATTTTTCCTATCAGAAACAATAATTAATGATGTATCGGGATGCGACAAAGTTCCAAAATTTTTCATTCAGCATCTTTTAATTCCTTTCTTTTCCTTTGAATTTTCAATAAATTGCAATCCTTATTTTAATTATTCACTTTTGGTATCTTTTAATTTCAAAGAAAATAATACTTTTGATAAGACAATTTTTATAACAAATAATTTCCTGGCTATTAAAAAATAAATGCTTGTATTAAAGGAACAATATCCATTTTTTAGGATTTAATAACATTATGGAAAAAGCAATGAAAGCATTCGAACCAAATTTATCGTTTTAAAAAAACAGAAAACTTTAAATTAAAATTTAATTCATTAACTTACACTGAAGGAAGTTAGTTCATTCATATTAAAAGCTAATTTTCCAGACTTTAAAACTAATATATCATAATAATTTGACGCTTAAATGGCGAAGTCATATAAATCAAAACAAAAGATCTCAATTAGTAATACATTCTAAAATGCAATATAATAAAAAATCCTGAATTTTATATATCTGAAACACGCTCAGAACATTTAAGCGGTAGAACTTTATCACAAATTCTCATCTTCTGTTTCATCAAAACTAACATTCACTTAACTCGGAGCAATCATTTTACCGAATCAAACAACTGAATCATCCGGTAAAATGCAATGTGGAAGATTCATTTAGTTAATTCATATTGAAAGCTCTATTTTTAGACTTTAATACCAATATATCATAATAATTTGACGCTTAAATGGCGAAGTCATATAAATCGAAACAAAAGATCTCAATTAGCAATACTTTCTGAAATGCACTATCATCAAAAATCCTGACTTATTTTATGTATCTGAAACACGTTCAGAACATTTAAGCGGTAGAACTTTATCACACATTCTCATCTTCTGTTTCTCCAAAACTAACATTCCCCTAACTCGAAGCAATCATTTTACCGAATCATCCGGTAAAATGTAATGTGGAAGACTAATACTCAGAATGCCACTCACATCTTATCCTCAGGAATACTTCATTACTCCTGCCGGTTCCCTCGGCATTGGTGGCCATGCAGTAATAGAGACCTCTATTAGTCCTTTGCACTTTTTGCAGTACCAAAGACTGATTGCTGATCACGATCCCAGCTGACGTGTTGGTTCGGAGCTCTTGGCCTTTGAAGTACCAGCTGACCTCGGTGACCCACGGATTGGCATGGATATTGCATTCGAAGTAAACATCATTACCTTCTTGGATTTCACCTTTCTTGAAGGTGCTTCCGAGCTGGAGTGAAACGTGCGGGACATCTGCAAGAGAATAAATACAAATATTTTATTTAAATGACACGCTCCTGGTTACATCTGTTTTGTTTAATACCTACCATTTAAAATAAAGAAATGACATTAATTTACAAATGGAGCTGCATTTTGTATGTGTCTTATGTAGAAGTATTATTTAGTATTTGGATTAGAATGATTAACGCGAGAGAGCGCGCGCCTCCTTAGCGAACGCTAAGACGAGCTGGGGTCATAGAATGACCCCAAACTGAAATTCAACCCTGCGCGTTTAAAAAAATTATATTTTTAGTTGGAAAAATAACTCTTTTGACTTTTAGACATTAAGAATACAGTGCTTAATAAAAATTTAAATCTACTCCATTATTATCCATTTGGCACACTGATTCTAAATTATTTCATAAATTAATTGAAATTACAATAAAACTTTCTTTGGTGATTCTTAGTATTATGGATTGCGTAACATTAAATAGAGGATAATTTATTTGAAAATGGAAAAAATGTTGCTTAGGAAATTTTTTTGTGTATACAGCTTTTATATACTTCAACAATGAATTTAGTAAATTTCAAAACACAGTTAACATGTATAATGCTTTTATTGTAACAATTCATTGATTAAGAATGGCATTTTATTTTGGATCATTCCGAATGAATCACACTACAAGACTCATATCTCCGCGATTATATTAACACAAAATCTATTATCTGTTATTATTTTATCCACTATTTCTTTCACTAAATATGCCTTTTGATACCTATTTTGCTTTGATTTCACCATTGATTTTCATTGTACACGTAAAATGCCCACTACAGAGGCATCATGCACATGATAGCATCGATGCAAAAAAAAGATTTCGAAAAACAGTCTTATTAGAAAGAGATAGTAGATTTCACGAACAAATCACGCAATCAGATAATCTGTTACAGATCAAAATGAACAAATAAAAGCTACCGTAAGCCATCAACAATGCCATGGGCAATTTGGAGAAAAATATCACTTGAAGTATAAAGGAAAATGGTTGAAAGTCTATATTTGAAAGAGCTAATTTGTGATTGGAAGCAACTAATGTACGAGTGAAATATGTACGACGTAGCAGCGAAACGGGGGAATTTGACAACCTGGAAACGGCAAATTATCTGAGGACGCGATTTCATATAAAAGACAAAATATGATCATCTGCCCCATGTTGTATGTTGTATAGTTGAGTTGGAGCCTTGGATTCATTGTTAAAGGTGAGAAATGAACATTCGCTGTAAAGTCGTTTTACAAAAACGACCAGTTACGTAATTTTGCAGCTGGTATTTCTAGATTATCTTAATGTTGCACATAAAGATTCAGCTCCTTCTGTTAATTATTCGAAAAGTGGCTAAATACAGGGTGTACTCAAATGAAGTGACACATTTCAAAAATTAATAATAAAAAAATTAAAAAAATGTTGGAACAACTTTTTTAAAAATAAGAGCGCATCTCAAAAAGTTTATTTTCAGATAGGTAACGCGGCGTTAAGACGTTCTAAATTTGTTAAAGCGAGAAAATTCCTTACGCAATGGCTATCGATCAGCAGAAGCCGATGCGTGTTTTATGTTTTTCCCCAAGTTTTTCTTGAATATCACGAAAACTCTTTAGTCCTCACACTACATGTGAATTAACAAATTAAAGAGCGCAAAATTTCCTACAAATACATGCTTTTAGTTTTCTTCCAATTTTAATATTTTCTCAAAATTCTTTTGATTTCTTTTCCTTTCTTTGAATTCTTTTTGATTTCTAGTAATTTAAGATCCCCTAGAATACCGAAATGGCATGTTACCTATCTGAAATAAACTTTTGAGATGCCCTCTTATTTAAAAAAAACCGTAGTTACAACACTTATAGTTTTTTAAAATTAATTTTTGAAATGTGTCACTTCATTTGTGTATATTGGAGAATTTTGAAGAACGGAGAGAGAGAGAGAGCTGAAGATCATGTGGGCTTTACTTCAGCAATTTTCAGAAGTAATAGTTTAAAGTTATTTGTAAAAAAATACCAAGATACTTGTTACAAATTGACATAAGTTTCTCTTCAAGTTCCTCAAACAATAGTTGTTGAAAATTCATAAAATATACAGAATTTCCTGTTCAAGTGATTTGAATTGGAGCATTGTTCTTATGTATAAATTATAAAGTTAATATCATGTTTTTTTTTATACTGAAAATCCAGAAACTTTCATTCATTTTAGACTGAAAATATTAGATTCCATTGCATATTTTTCCTATTGTTGCGAATAAATTGCCAATTTTGGTGGTGCTTTTGAGCTTGGCCTCTTCGACTGTCCCCCAATGTATAATGCTGAAAATTCAGGTGAAAAATGTTTAAACTTTGAGTCCTTTCGAAAAACGTCTAATTGTCTAATTTCAATATTAGTTCTACGTAGAAATGAGGAACAGAGGAGCTTCTATTAAATCGCTGTATTTAACAAAGAAACGATGCGGAACAAATGCAAGGAGAAGGCAAAAAAAAAACACAACGTAAATAAATAATAATAAAATTAATGCTGAAGGCTGATATCAGAGGAGTAGATTGATACCAAGCATTAATAAACTGAAAATTCTGATACTTAATCCTTTTCGTTGGCATGAGAGCAACCAAAATATACAGCTGTCCAATTGCCCATACTCGTTATTGTCTTGAAGGTGACATATAATAAAAGTAATGGCACTATTTGCACGTACTTTTCTTACAAACTAAAACAATTTTCTCTAAGAATCCTATAAATAAAGGCTACTACAAAGAATTTAAAGGAAGATTCAGTTTATAATCAAAACTGTGTAATCAAAATAGAAACCTGTTTCTCTCTTTTCGTGCTTTGTACTTTGCATCGAACTATTTTAATGTGGATCATGCACTTTCTTTCAGTTAGACACCATTCATAGAATCGAGAACCAATTGCGAAATCAACGTGTTGGGGGTATAGCTGTTGTCTCAAAGTAGTACATAAAAAATTCAAATATCACATAGCTTCAAAATTAATCATTGCGTAACAAGAAGTCTTTTGCAGCATAATGAATTAATCACACGTTTCCTTTGCAAACTACAAGCACTTCGTAACAGTTATGAATAGAAAAACTGATATCCTTACCGTTGCATAACTGTAACCAATTTGTCCATCCTTCGACATACCCTAATTTCCCCTCCTTTCTCCTTTAGTATCACACAATTCTTTGTCCATCAATATTTAATTTAACTTTATTCTGTGGAAGAACTATTTTAAAGTTAAAAATACTTACAATGTATTTCTAGGGTCCACCCATCCGATTCTGCACTTCCAGGGATTACAGGATTGTGCGCTCGACAAGAGAAGTGCACATTGTTGTCCTGAACTGTGGGAGTGAACCTGAAGAAGCTGGTGGCGACATCTCCGGCTTGCGTTGATTTATCATCAGGATTCTTAAGCTGTTTGTTGCCCTTCCACCACGTGATGACAGCGTGGGGTCTAGAACCAGCTGCCATGCATGTGAATTCGTACTCTTGTCCTGCACTCAGCGGTTGACGGGTAGGGTCTATCCGTACGTCCACCGGTTTCACTGCGAGAAGAAAAAATAAAGTATTCATTAGTTATTATAAACTGAAGTTTTTTGTGGTAGAATTTCAATTAGATCAAGTATACTTGTTAGTAGATCAAATCCTAGTAATATTTCAACACGAAGATAGACATTGTAGTTTTTTTTTATAAGAACACAAAAGATGATTTAAATGAACTCATTGAATTTCTTTGACATTCTTGTTTGCTTTCAACCACCTGTAGAATTTTGGCACTTGGAAAACGTTTAATGCGATCCAAGAAATATACTATTTCTATGGGTAGTTTGAAGTTTCGATGAGGGAGTGTCAGTCTAAATTTACGGAGGAAGAAGGAAAGAAATAATTTGTGGATTATGGTTGTAGTCAGTAGAAGGACTTGTCGAGGAGTTCTAACATATTTTTGATGTATATGTTTAATTCATTATTTACCATAAGTGGAACACTCAGTGGAGAAAGGAAGCACTGAGACGGAAGCACTTTGGCATCAGAATTGCCAAATGATTTCAATGTCCTACTCTCCGTTTCCTGTGCATGACAAGCATTGTTACTTCCAGGAAAATAGCAAGAATTTCAACAATCAAAGTGATATTTGAATAGTTCTCGGTGCACTGAGAATATAAATATTTGAGATTCCAGTTTATTAAAATTAGTT
>BGPR01000221.1:154076-173701 GCA_013235015.1 Araneus ventricosus
AAGAATTTCAACAATCAAAGTGATATTTGAATAGTTCTCGGTGCACTAAGAATAAAAATATTTGAGATTCCAGTTTATTAAAATTAGTTATATTTAATTTGTTTCTTATTATTTTGATAACCGCGATTTGCAATACTCCATTTCTCATAATATGCGAGTTTCGCGTTAGGTGTTTGAAGCGGCTTAGTTCTTCCTTTATCTGTTGTAAGCTGCGTATTAAAGAAGGGTGATAAAAAAGATGTTTTCAGGTAAATAAATTGTTAAAACTTCTGAATGGAATATCCAAGTTGTAATAGTATACAGAAATTTTGCCGGCTTAGAGTTGGTTCATAATATATGGTTCATAACGATCAGAGTAGAAGCGTCCGTTAATCCAAAAAAATATATAGTAGCGGAAGTTATTAAAAGTGGGATATCTATTATCTATTTATCATTCCCAACTACACGTTACACAAAGTGATTATCATGATATTATGGAAACTTGGCTCTTGTAAATGTTAAAGCAAATTAAACGTTAAAGACACAGCCTATCCCATTTATTTTTAGTAATAATTAGCTGTTCAATTAGATAGTTAACGATTATGTTTGCGTTTGGTGAGGATGAATGCGGACATCTCATCGCAGTTAATGAAATAAAAAATAGCTGTTGTGATGTTGTACTTATAAAATTTCACTGTTATTTGAAAAATAACGCAGAAGTAATGCCCATTCATAAAAAAGTAAAGAATTTTCTATTCTCCTATTTCCTGCTCCTAACAGCGGGGAGGATGTATTCTTCTTAGTCTTTTGAAAATAAATTGAACCATTTCAAACATAATTAGTTGCTCTCTATAAAATACCTCTTTGCCTTTCGATGCCCACCCTATTTCGGCACGTTAAGCGTCAAGTTTCTTTTGCACATGTTTTTTTCTATCACAGGTCACGCGATGCCAAATTCTAAGTTTGCTGTATCGCGACACCAGTCTTTTGCAACAGACGCAACCTAAAAGGAAAGTTAATTGTTGGGTACGACGCGATGCTTAGAACATTAATCTACTTTTTGCAATAAAAGCAGGAAATTATAGTCATTTTCACAAGGATACCGCGCATGACACCACCTCCTAATAAAGAATTTGAAGGAATACCTTGTTACCCAACTTTTTGGTGAGGATTGATCCATATTCCATTTTGACACCTTCTCATTCTTTTACCAAAGTATTTGAAGGAATGCATTGTTACAGAACTTTTTAATAGGAATTTATCCATATTACATTTTCAAACCTGCTCAAATTACTTAAGGAATACATTGTTATGAGGCATTTTATTGGATATTCATTCCCTCTCACATGTCTCTCACAAATCAAAATAGATCAGTTAGTAACCAAATGAAAGACTAGTTTTCTAAATATTGCTTATTCATAACAGACCCTAAAGCCTTCTTGAGGTCGAATTTAATGGCCTTTATCCTCCAAGGGCAGAGCTATATAAACTCGTGACTGTTCAATTATTAGAAAAGGACCTCTATTTCAGTCGATAAAGTTTTTCAACATCCAAAAGTTGGAAAATATGTAAGTAAATTAAATATTAATTAACGGTAACTAATATATCATTCATTATTTTATTCAGTTACTTTTTCAGCTTTAAGAGTGCCTTTCAAAACAATATGATTTGCTTAACTATTTTTTATTTTTACCTAGAAATGTTGAAGAATCGGAATGAATATATCCTGGTAAGGAATTTCGTATTTCTAACGTTTTTGTACGTGACTCAACAATTTTAAAATCTATCTCCTACATAATTATTCATCATTTTATGCAAATAATTGTGAAAAATTGACGGAATTACATTACTTATGAGTGGAATATATCTTTGTAGTTAATATACAGCTAGTTATTTGAGTCCTTAAATTAATGCAGAATTTGTACAATGATTTATAAATTATATTTTATATATTATTTGATATATTATATTTATATATGGTTTGATTTATATGTTATACGATAATATTTCGAGTTTTCTTAATTTCTATCGTTCACTGTGAATGACATAAGACACTGAATCATATCGTAATATAGGACAAAAGAAATATCCGTACATTTCATAAATTTGTCGGTAGAAAAACATTTAAAAATTGCTGGTTAAAAAAAAATGTAACCTCACAGAATCATAGAGGCCGCAGTGCCTCGCTTAAAACTTTTGAAATCGATATACTTAGCAATTGGAAAGGAATAATTTATTTAAATTTCACCCACTTAAAAGTTATCTGGGAAAAATCTACGAGTCACAAACCCCGGGAATAAACAATGAAGTAGTGTTCTTTAATTAGCAATATCTTGATTTACTTTACTAATTTCAGAGGTAATAAATTTTATCACTTGCAACGTTTCTTCAGAGTATAATAAAATTAAGTGGAATATAAAGGAAAGTTCTTGCTGTAACAAGAGCAAGTTCTTCCTGATAAGAGTGGAAAACAATAACAAGAAAAAGATTTTTTCTCTTTGGCTCACTAATAAAAATGCGTTTAAAAATTGTTATTATTAAATTTATTTCGCCATATTAAAATTAACCATTATTATATAACTAGAAAATCACCCGTCATGGTATGACGGGTGTATTAATATTTTATTGTATACATTTTTGTGTATATTATATACAAAATGTGTACATAATAATTCAATGGCCATGTCAAACGTTAAAATTTCAAAGGAATTCCTTTTTCGAAATTCTAATCAAAACAAAGCACTTCTCTGATTGTCAAACGTTGCCAAAAAATATTATCAAATTATTTCATCACGATTGCAATAAATAATCAGATGCATCGTGACGTCCAAACTATATCGTGCTCATGATATACCAATGACGTGAGTTACTACTTTCGATTAGAAAACGGAAATTAATTTGAAATATATGATTAATATAATTTATACTTTCTCGGTAACTATTGATCATAGCGAGATAAATTTTATATCATTCGATAGAAGATTTTATTTCACTATTTTAGAGCTATTAAATTTAAATTAGAACGACAATTACTCTTTTAAATTTAAAACTACTGAAATTTAAGTTCTCTAACAATGAAATAATGCTGTTTAACGTCTCGCCGTGCTACAGAGCGAGTTTTATTGTTGGTAACGTCAGAGCGTTACCGAGAGACAGATCTGTGCTATTATATTAGTAATGCTAATAAAACTACACAATTTTAAAAAAGTCGTGAATTTTATTGTTGGTGACGTCAGAGCGTTACCGGATCAGTGAGAGACAGATCTTGGCTATTATATTAGTAATGTCAGAATAGTTTGTTCTGGGCCAATAATGCTTTTTCTGTAGAATGTCAAAGCTATAGCTTCTATGCACACACAATCAAAGTAAAAAAGCAAGTTCATCTGACATTAAAGATGCGCAGACTAACTATAAGGCGACTACTGAACAGACAGACTTGTTTAGCTTAGCACGAAATCTGTTTTCTTTGCACATTCTGCTTGGATCTATATTGTCTTTCTCTTGCATTATACTCATAAGGAATATCCAGATATATTGATCATGGAATAGCTATTATTTATTTATATTGCTGTCTAGAAAACTTTTTTACTGTCACGTATACTATCTCAAAGGCATACAAAAATATTTTTGCAGTACCATCTTCCTTTTCGACTATATGAAGACATACTTTGGTTTATGTGATCTTCTTCGAGATGGGATTCAAGAAAAGTTCATAAAATCAATGATGAAAGCAACACAATAATACTTGTCTAAGAGATAAAGATAAAAAGTATAATTTAAATCTAGAATTATACATAGGCAAGAAAAGGCCCTGGTGATGTACGATTTTGTTAATCGGAATCTAAACATTACGATAATGAACCTCATCTTATTTATTTTTGTTTATAGATAATTTCGTGCTTATTATGATAGCTTTTTGACCATGAAGAAGAAAATAACAACTGTGAATGATTTTTCTCCGGACAAAATCCCTTAGAAATTGACATTTTTTTATGATAATAAAAAATGTTTCGGAAATGGTTCCTTATTACATAACTAAGTCCAATTCTAAGCAGACACTGTTTATGATTGATTCATGTGCGCAATCAACAAAACATCACAGAAATATTCCAATTTTTATTTTACATTTAACCCTCTGATTCCTATAAGTCTCGGACTTACACACAGTGAAAAGCCCAATGATGTATTTTTTCAAAGATAAATGAAATTCCTAATCCCTTCAAAAACCGCAATGACAACTTGTATTTTTAAGGGGTTGATATTCAAAAGAGGACTCTCCTTAGATAATGGGTATTAGAGCAATTTGTTCGAGGAAATGGTGGTCTAAACCTTTAGGGTGACTCACTCCAACGATCAAAACGCCTGCCTTGGATATTTAGTCAATCACTCATAACAAATAGGGTAGGGGATTTCACAAGGATATTCAAGTGATTGCCGTACTTTGCTTGAACGGGCGTTTCGGGCGCTTCAGTACTGAAAGAGTTAATACTAAATATTGTTTAAATGATTTTGAAAATAGTACAAATAATATCCGAAATTATTTCATTTTGAATTGAATTGGGTTTTTCTATCGAATAATTTAATTCTTCGTTTTTCATCGTTTGAAGTTTGTAGGCTAGGAACTATAGAAATGAAGAATATTTCATCCAAAAAAGTGTTCAAAATTACGAATGGAACAATAATACATCAATAAGAAGGCTTCCTTTTGAGTACAGCACTTATGTACTGCAGAATGTTTCTACTGCCGAGATGCGGTAAGGAATAGAACAGTTTAGCATTTTATTTATTGGTTTATTGTATTTATTATTTTTGTTTTTGCGAATGAATGTTATATTTGCCCGTTGTATTTTCCTGTGAAAATATGCAATTGGTGTCGCGAAGAGAAATAGTTTAGAATAGATCCACT
The DNA here is from genome assembly GCA_013235015.1 of Araneus ventricosus. Classification (NCBI taxonomy): domain Eukaryota; kingdom Metazoa; phylum Arthropoda; class Arachnida; order Araneae; family Araneidae; genus Araneus; species Araneus ventricosus. The sequence goes on from BGPR01000221.1 coordinate 158,962, forward strand.
GCACACACACACAAAAAAATGTTTGGAAGAGTTTACTTATATATGTTACGGCTAAAGCAAGAATGAAAGGTGTACCTAGGTTTAACCGGTTAAAGAACCGGGGATTACCAAGGCTTTGTGGTTACAGCCTGTAGATTTCCCAACGCCGACTTTTAACCGGCTAAAACTGGGTCTAACCAATCCTAGTCGGTTAAAGTCCGAAGAGTTTAGATTTTTGTTTCGGGTGAGCAGTGAAAATTTTATTGTTCTCTTGCGTACGCGAACCGAGAAAAATTTTTTTAACTTAAAAAAAAAAACATCAGCGGCTTCGCTGAATAGCTTCTCTTCTTTATTGAATGTAAGGAATCTAGGCCTTTTTTAGACTCCAAAAACGAGAATTTAATTTATTTTTATTAATAAAATAATAAATAGATATTAAAAATATATCTGATTACTTTAATTTGAATTTGTATTTTTATTAATAAATTAATGTCTTTGATCATGGTTTATTTTTATTTATGCATTAGTTAATAATATATTGCACTATAAACTATATAACTTAACTTCGAGCTTTAACCGACTAGGATTGGTTAGACCCAGTTTTAGCCGGTTAAAGGTGGAAGTGTTGCGAAATCTTCGGGCTTTAGTAATAGGTAATTTAGTACTTGGTAATCCCCACTTTAACCCGTTAAATTTAGGTTAACCTTTCATTCTTGCTTTAGCCATAACATATATACATTTAAAAAAGGTTTACGAAGAAATAGAATATCATTATTATTTTTTGTATTTTTCGCTAATGAACGCTATAATTTTTTGATGAATTTTTCAGTGAAAATATGCAATTTGTCTCGCAAATAGAAATAGTTTAGAAGAGCTGCACTATAAGGAAAATATAAAGAATTCAAACATATTAGAGAAGCCAGAAAATCGCTGAAATATCTTAGTATACTTGATTTAAATTTTTAAAGAAAGTCCTCCTAGGGAATTGTTATTTTGTATTTGAATTATTGCGCCATCCATCAGCAAGATAAATTAGGACTCAGATTTGATGGAAAACGGGATGGTAATGAAGTCCGTGTCCTTCAGGCAACTCCAGACGCAAATAAAAGGGAGTTAAATTCTTTCAAGGAATTGGTAGTCTCCCATGATCATTTTTAACATCCGACAGCTAATACGGAGGGACTTCTAGTCTCTGCCAGAGGAAAAAGTGAAGGTCGAGAGATTGATCCATTTGCAGTTGGGCTGCTATCCGTCTTTTAAATTGCATTAAAATAGATCCAATGTCGAAAAGTCAATTAAACGTGGTCTCACACTCGATTCATTATGCTGAACAGCACTGAAAAGATGTTCATGCAAATCTACAGAGAAGAAAAAGCTTTACTGTTCATTTGTTTAAATTGAAACTCAAGGTAAGACATTGTATCAGGGATGTTATATATCTGCATTCTGGTTTAAATAGATTCAAAAATAGAATTCTTTGAATGGAGTGAAATTGAAGTATGTTTCATGTGAATAACTTTTGTGAGATGCAAGAAGATTTTTAAGATGTGCCTTATAAACATATTTTTAGGTGGGGGTTATACAGAATCTTCATAAATTATTGGACCCATTTCAAAAATTAATAAAAAATTTTTAAATATTATAACTGCTTTTTTTTACATGAGGGAACAAATAGAAAAAGTTTTTTTTCTTTCAAGATAGGTGGCGTACCATTACTGCGGACTGAATTTGCTACCGCGAGAGATTTCCATACTCAATGGCTACCGATCAGCAGAAGCCAATGAACATTTTATGGTTTCCTTTTTTCAGTTTTTCTTTGGTTTTGGTTTCTTCTCTCATATTTTAAAATGTCTAATTATCCATTCATACGTAATCGATAAATTGAAATACAGTATGCGTTATTATTTCTGGTTTGTTAGTTTTACAGGAATTTAATGATAAATATCAGAAATAATAATTATTAGTGAATACTGTTTTTTCTAAAATCACAATGTTACGTAATTTTGTATTCAAAGAAATTCCGTTTATAACAAAATAATTAATTTCTATTACGTATTTTCAATCCAGTGCTGGATTTTGTATCTTGTATATTTCAAATTTAATATCAAGGGTGATTCTGATCTTATTCTTTGCCTTTTGTCAGCAAAAATTTAGTTGGATAATTGTTTTTTTAATTAATATTTAAGTTAGGGTATTTATATATATATATATATATATATATATATTTGCTATGGTCACTCTGCCGTTAAAATGTCTAATTTTACGTTTATTTTTGGTGGATAAATTGAAATATAGCATGTGTTTTTATTTTGTGTTTCATAAAATCTTCAATGTTAATAACAACTATCCGAAATAATGACGATTAGTTTATGCTTTTTTCAACTAAGAAACTGCAATGTGGTGTTTTTTTATTACGCATTTTCAGTAAAGTGCGGGCAATTATTTATTCCAACCTCACTGTCAGAATTCCAAACGCATCTCCGTAGTCGATCCATGTGAATCAATTTTTGATCTATTAACTTTAGAAAGAAGAACAACTCTCCTTCATTTTCTGGAGAAAAATTTAAATAAGTATCGCTGATTCTAGTAAAAAAAATTACAAAAAAATATTTAATATTCTTTAATTAGCTTAACTGTAAATAGAGATGTCTGAATATATGTGAGAACATTTTTAATTATTATTAATTTGCTAACAGAAATAAGACGCGCTTGTAAAGATGTATTCCTGTGAGAAGCGAAGGTAGCATTTCCTCCTGGATTATGCATTTTCTCCTTATAGATAGCAACAATAAAATAATCTCTTGATTTTATAAAATTTTCCTCGATTCCGTTTCTAAATCATATGAAGCAAATTATTTTTTATAGACTTAATTCATTTTCACAATGAATGTCAAATACTTATTTTATTTGTAATTTTTTTTAAAATTGTGTAGTTTTGTTAGCATTACTAATATAATAGCACAGATCTGTCTCTCGGTTACGCTCTGACCAACAATAAAACTCGCTCTATAGCACTGATAGTCGTTAAACGGTATTATTTCATTGTTAGAGAACCTAAATTTCAGTAATTTTAAATTTAAAAGAGTAATTGTCGTTCTAATTTAAATTTAATAGCTCTAAAATAGTGAAATAAAATCTTCTATCGAATGATATAAAATTTATCTCGCTATGATCAATAGTTCCCGAGAAATTGTAAATTATATTAATCATATATTTCAAATTAATTTCCGTTTTTTAATAGAATTGTACATGACGAAAAGTAGAAAATTACGTCAGGGGTATATCATGCGCGTGACATAGTTTTGGACGCCACGATGCATCTGATTATTTATTGCAATCCTGATGATATAATTTGATAATATTTTTGGTAACGTTCGACAAGCAGAGAAGTGCTTTGTTTTGATTAGAATTTCGAAAAAAATTCCTTTGAAATTTTAACTTTTGACTTACGTTTGACAAGCTGAGGATTTTATGATTATTGAATTATAATAAAATACTTAAACTACGGAAAATACTTCACAAGGAATGTTGTTTACCAAGAGGTTTTTGAATAAAGAAATATGTAAGTAAAAAAATATTTCCTATCATAAAAATGTTTATTTTATTTGTTTTCAACCAATGTTAAACATTTCTCTTGCATATATATCTATTTAAACATGTCAAATTTGGCGGGAAATCTCTCGAATGAAGAGGCAATTTGTACCCGTCATACCATGATGAGTGATTTTCTAGTATAGTATTAATATCTTAGAAACCGCTGGTGAAACATTGGAGAAGAGTTGAAAAAATTACAAGCTATAAAATTTATATATAGCAACAGCGAATTGCACAAAATACAAAAATACACGGCAATGAGCGATTTAATTTTTTTGTCCTAAATGGTCAATTTTGTCAGAAAAGAAAAAGAAAAGGAAAGAAAAAAGAAATGTTACAGATTTTCAATTCTGAACTCAAAAGGAAGATTCTATTAGCCAATAGAAACGCTCTACTCTGTAAAGAGGTGTGTTTTCCTTATCTCTATTCTCAAGAAAGTCGTTAAAGAAGTGACCATCATGAATTAGACCAATAGCGATAAACCTTTTGGCTGAACCAATGGGAGAAGTAAATGCGTGGTGAACGGTAGTATCTTTCCCCCATTATTTTGAGAAAACATTCAAAATACTGAGAAATAATTACAACTGAGGGTATTTAGAGCAATGCTTACCGAAAGTTGTGATGAATGAAGCAAATGGGGATATTTTCGCACATGCATCAACAGATTATTTATAATATGTTATTATATAATTTCAGTTGAGCTTCAGCACATTTTGTTTTGAAGATTCATTGTATAAAAATTAAATCTTTATGTCTCAAGCGCCTATCTTGCAAAGAGGCGGGTATTTGGCGTTATATGTTTTCATGAGAGTAAATGCGTTATTTTCTTGCAATGATATGTTTGGAAATTTTAAAGAGTTATTTAATTTTGTTCTCCTGAATGCGTGTGTTTAATTTTAAATAATCTATACGAAATTCGTATTATTTATTTAATTTCGGCCGATATTAAGAAGAAAATAACCAACGGCTTCGCTTGCTGCGATATCCGCAGATGGCATCACTAAATATGAGCAGGTAAATTCTAGACACATAATATTCAATTATCTGGAGGAAATCTTTTATCCGGAATAGGCGAAGTCCAGTTCTTGCCAGTTCAAAGATTCTACTGCACAATGTTTCATTTTGCTTAATTTAGACACATTAATATGCATATTGTTTTATTAATTTGAACACATATTGTTATTCATTTATAACTGAATATGCAGATATATTTGTGCATTTTAAAGCTTTATTATTAAACTTTTGGATTAGCGTCCCTGTTTATTTAAAACTCTTTGTTTGTTTGTAAGCAAAGATACATTAAAATTTATTTTAACGTATTTCATGAGGAATATTGCATTAAAACCGTTAATCTCCTTAAAATATTCAAACAATTTTTTTTACACGCATATCATGAAAAACTGACTGTATAACTTCTTAAATGCAAAATACAATTACTTACCGGCTGTATTCATGTGAGGGAATATTCTCGACACGTTATGATAATTTAATTCAGGTTACATGCTCTGAATCTCTTTTCGAAGAAAGGCATTTCATTTCGGATAATACATATTGAACATGGGCCTCTCATGAGACATGAGAGAATTTATAAAGCTGTATATTAAGCTAATTATCGAAGATGAGATGTCGCATTTTATGCTCGCTGCATAAAATGTGATTTACTGCTTAAATTAATTCGATGAATCATGGAAGATAATCAATTATCGATTCCCAGGTTGAAAGCTGCGTATAGAAAGTTGGCAGAAGTCTCCTGCCAATATAGCGAGTCTATACAACTTTGAAATTGAGTCTTCTCCTTATATCGTTCCTTTTTCGAGACAGGAACGCTAATACCACAGTTTACCGCCAGGTGACGCTGCAAGCGGTCTCATGGTGTGGCGCATAGCCAGTTTACTATACCTAGACACGAACTTTATAACTAGCTGCAGTCGTTCTGAAATTGATCATTTTTATGATTTGAAGAATTGAGTAGTTGTTATCTATACTAACATAATCGAATTGCTCGTGTGACGTAATTGCAATGACGTCAGACTGATTCTGCTTTCCTGCTTTTGCTTTAACTATTGTAAATGAAGCACTTAATTATTCATTAAGCGTCGTGGTTCGAAATGCGTTTTCTTTAATATTAGTTTTAATTTGTACTGAATCCAAGGTAACCTTATCTTGTTGAACTTATCTGACTTTCGGGTGCATGTAGTTTTGTGGAGAGAATTGATAAAAATATAGATTGATTTTAGAACTAATATGTATTTCCTTACAGAAAACAGAGCAACACTCACTTCCTAACACAAATAGGACTTTCCAAAATCCAGCAGCTAAGAGAGCTTGAAATTATTGATTTCAATGAATTAAAGTGAGTGTTAATCGTTTTATTAGTAATTAAAACCTGTTTTGAACAGCTCCACAAGCTCATTTCAGTCTGTTATTAGCAATATTTTATATGGTATTTGATAGATATTGAAGATTTACAAGAAAGAATTCCGATTTGAGGAAGAGAAAGATGACATGCTGGTATAAATCAACAAGTTAAGAAAATAAAAAAGTACTGAATTTTCAACACGAAAAATCAAAAGTGGCTTGTGTAGAGGTGCTTCGAAACTGCAGCGCACCCAACTTTTTTTTTCAGTGTATAAATGTAATTATCAAACTGTTTAATTTTGCTCCTAATCAATGAATTATTGATGCGTCATATGGAGCTGTTCAAATTGTTGAACAGTTCCATAGCCACATCAATAATCTAATACAATTTTCATTTCAGAGATTTTAATCTTCAGGAGAAACGCAAGGTAAAATAGTACATCTATAGACACTTTTCAATGTACTGTCTTTTAATTCACTTCCGATTCCATGCCATTGTGCCTGCGCAGTAACAAAGCGCGTTCTTTTCAACTAAACAATCTGAGTAGAAGGTGCTCTCGAAAATACAGTTCCAGAGATGACGTTAGGAGCGGGTTTCTAACGTTTTTTTACTGAGGAAATTTTTTTCTTGGGGCTAAAATTTAAATAAAAATAAAATATAAAGGATGATTATTGATACATAAAAATTAACTAAAAATATAGTACTATAAATTTTTTTTGTAAATAATTAAGAAAATAACGTCCCAACATGCGTTTTTATTTTAACACTTCCATGTTTTTTAGTTGTTTGACAACAGTTGTGTTAATTTTTATAAATAAGTGTAAAAACTGCATTGATTAAGAAAATTTATTTTTCAAGCTCGATTTTAATTAAAATTTTTTAAAAATTAGTAATTGCTTCCTCAGAATTTTTTTAATTAAAACTATCCTATATCAAATTAAATATCTAATTATTGTTTCTAAATAATTATTATTTTTTTTAATTAATAAAAAGGGAAAATTTGTTATTCTGAAATGTATCACTGAGCAAAGTAGTAAAACCATAGATACCTCACTTTTACGATACTCGAGCCGTTACTGCTAAAGCTTTGCAGTATATTTTCTATTAGCGGCGCATTTAAAGTAATATTTTCATTTTTTTAAACATAAATAAAAATTGGTTTATATTAATGGTTACAATTCATCTAAAACAAATTATCCAACAACATAAAAAATATGAAATACCTCAGATAATTATTCCCTTTCTGATCAATTGGAATTCATTAAATTCTTATATTGTATTCCCAATTGAGAGATTTAATCCTCTTTTATAAAAGAGTTAAACTTTTCGTGTTTTTCACAATACGTATTATGCGGTAATTAATTTTTAAATGAATGGTTTTATGAAAGGCAGTCAGTGTGTTAAATTCTCTTACAACGGTTACCTACCATTTTGAAAAGCGTCTAAAGATTTTTCTAACAAAATGCAATTTGATGAATAATTTGTTACGCTTTCCCAAAGGAATCTAAATCAATGAGGAATTGAATGCCGTAATGTTAAGCTTTGAAATATTAACTAAATAAAAATTTAAAAATATAATGCCAGTACTTAGGAGTTAAGCCTTTCAAAAAAGGAAAAATTAATTTAAAATATTCAGTAGTTTATAAAATGCTTTATAGATTATATTTTGTGTTCTATGGTTCATGCCCAAGTTATTAATTAAAAATCAGCAAAATATATGGAAAGTATTAAAATTACTCTCACTAAATAAAGAAAATATTATCACAATTTCGAAAATATATAAAAATAATCAACGACTTTACACACTTTAAAATTTTAAACTATTCCGATGCAAAAAAAGATTCTTTTAAAAGATTTTAAATGAAATCAACAAAGCAAAACTTTTTACTCTTAAATTTCTAAATAAAATTTAGAAACTGCATAAGATTGAGAGATGTTAATGCCTTCCACAAATAATTTTAAAATTTGTTTCGTAATTAAAACCTGTCTTCAAATATAAATATTATGAAGTCAGTATGCAAGAAACATAAAGAGAAATATCACTCCCTGAACAATACATACCTTTTATTTTTAAGGTAATGAACGGAAATTTTAAAGTATGATTCCATTAAATTATTTTGCTTCATAATTAAAATCTTATTCACTCTAAGTGAGACAAGAAGAAATCTTGCATTACGTGCATTACTTTATAATTATAAAATCACCATTTCCATGTCTTTTACAGGGATTTAAGAGTTAATTGTACATCGAAGATCAAGTTACCGAAAATTGCTTTGGATGTTAATTTGAATTTATTTCCGTTGAGATTATAAAATTGAAGCTCATTTAATTAAATATTTAATCAATAAATGATGTCTTCAAAGATTATATCACACTTCATTCAAATATGTAGATAGAGATTATTTGAAATAGCTTATATTAATTGTATTAGTAAAACGAAAATTATATATTAGTAGCAAAATATATAAATAAATAAATTGGATTTAATTATAGTAAGTTATTAAAATAAATTTTATAATTATATAAGTAATATAAATAATAATAAATATCATTGAAATAATTTAAATATATACATCCAGTAAGTTTAGTTAAATTAACGTCCCATTTTCAAGTAACAGGAAGACTATTTTGGGACGGACCTTGTAATTTTGAACCACGGGACGACACCTGAACTGGCACCCCCTCTCCAAACTTTCTCGCCACACCGACGAAAGGACGTTTGGCCACTAAGTATGATTTAACGTGGAACAGGCCCCATACACCACGGATCTTCAATGGAATCGGGTGTCGAACTTGGAGCCCTCTGGCCCCAAAACCGAGACCTTACCACTAGGCCACCGCAGTCTAGATTTTCCACTAAAGAAAAACACTTATTTAATAACTTTCTTTCTTTCACCTTAAGTTTAATGTTTTATAAGTGTTCAAGAAATGCATAATTTTTTATAAGTTGTTTTCATTATTCGGAAAATGGAATTAAAACAATAATCTGAGTCTTTTTACTATCACACTGATTTTTGAAACCTACGATAGGAAAAACATTTATTTTGAATGGAAATATTTATTTTATTTTAAAATCGTGGCTCATATTCTGCGTAACCGACGTAGCATTATTTCTTTTATCCTAGCTTCCAATTAGCCGAATGTTTACCGATTCAAACTATTGAAATTTGCATAAAATTAAATATTACAGAATTAAATGTGTTGGTGCTTATATAAGTTATGTTTTTTAAAAAAGATATTCCGATTTTCAGTTTAGATACTGAGATTTTCATCTTCAAATGAAATAGTTTATTCGAATTTGAAAACTGAAAATTTAATGAAATTTTATTTTTATTTTGAGACAATAGATCAGACTTTAAAACATTTTTATACATGATAGTTCGTTGAATATTTTTTTAAATTACGTATTTCTTAGAACTAGTGATCGTCCAGCAGTCGAAATTCAACCGTAATTCATTAAATTTTTAAGTTTCAACGCTATTGAGGTTATTTTTTGAATTTATATTTATTGAAACAAAAAAACCGGGCGGTTAAAAAATAAATGTTGTCCGACTGTTGACCACAGACTTTTATGTGTTTGACATTCAGTATGAATGCAAACAATGAATGTTTTATTTAATTTAATTTAATGTATTAGTAATAAACACTATATATAAATTCCTTAGAGACATTCTCTACTCTGTGCGACTATTTGACCACAGACTAATATGTGTTTGACATTGGCAGATTTAAATCATCTGCATTTTGTATTTCACTCCGAAGAGTTTTTTTAATAAATAATCTAAATAAACTCCCTCTTGGAGTGGATTTCATTGCGGGGGGATTAAATCAATTACAGATCATTTACTCCTCTAATTTTTTACAGTGTACGAACGTAAACAATGAATGTTTAATTTAATTTAATGTATTTGTAATACATATTATACATAAATTTTATCTTTCGGCACTCCTTCTCCATATGAACTTTAACTATGCCAAATCTCACACTCCTCCGGGCGCGCGATGTGCTTAAAAAGTGATACAAAGTGTTTTCTTCACGTATTAATATATAGATAAGGTTTACTTACGGTTCAAATCAAGCGTAATTGCTGTAGACGCAGGGACAGTTATATTGTTGTTTGAAGCCTGGCAAGTCAACACGGCCAACAGATCGTGCCGCTTCAGCTCAGAAATCTTTAACTCATTTCTGACCAAATTATCTCCGGGTATGAACATGTAAGTATCGTCCAAAAGAGAATATTCTCTCCACCATGTGACCGTGGGCCGAGGTTTTCCTGAAAAATAAAATTAGTTATTGCTGTTATAAAATTTTAACAGTTTTATATACTCTATAGTCATGACAACTCAAGCAAATAGTAAGGGAAGGCAATGCGGTTTATTTATATCATTGCACCCGCATAAATAGCCCTGAACACTATCCGAATATATTTATAATTCATTAATTTACTTGAAATTAATTTAGTTTCGAACACAATTAATTGATACTCTGCGCAATAAACTCTATATTTAAAAACTTTGAAATTAATTTCACGAAACTCTGCCTATAGCACTAAGAAGCGTCTAAAAAAGGCAGTGTGTCATTAATCAGTGATACATTTGCCAGTAACTTTATTTGTGTTTTCAGTTTGAATTCATTCTGGCTGTAGTAATTCTTTATAATTTCAATGCAAATCAAAAATAAAGAAATGAATATGGTATTCTACGAACTAAAAGGGAAGAAATCCTGCTTATTTCATATAATACACACAGTATCGTATTTTTTATTGCTGATGCTACTGAATAATCATTAAACGTCGCAATTTCGAAATTGTACATGGACACCATTTCTTTCTAAATGCTCATTTCTTCATCACCTGAATGTTTTCTATTCCTATCTTTAAAGAGAAAGATAGGAATAGAAAAGATTCAGGTGATGAAGAAATTTTAAAAGGAAGAAGAAGAAGAAAAAGAATTTAGAATTTTTTTAAAGAAAAATTAGTCTTACAGTTTTATATATATTTAACCAATGGTGCTAATGATTTTTAAAAATTGCGCATGGAAAAGGAAAATATCTTTACTATCAATAATGGTTGCTAATTTATTTTTAAGACAGATCAGACTTAACACAACCATAAACAAACTTAATGTGATGTTTTCCCATCCAATAATTCCTAAATATATTGGATAGTGAATAGAACTCTCTTGAAAATCGGAACTCTCACAGATTTTAGAAGAAAGGCTTAAAGAAAAAAACCAAACCCTTTACTTGACGATTTGTTCACAAGTACTAATTTTTCACCAATTTTGTCGAAAGAAATATAAAAAGAACGAAAAAGATAAATATATATATAAAGATGAAAGTATATAAACTATAAAAGGTCAAAAAATTCTTCGCTACTGATTTTTATTAATACATAACTCTTTATCGTAAACATCTGCTTATAATTTATAAAATAGATACTAAGAAAAAGACAGAAGATTTGCATTAAATTTATTTTGTAAATCCTCAGCAGAGGAATTTTTTAAAAATGAATCTGAATCATATCTGTGCTTTTATTTCCTTGAATTACAATGGCGTAAAATTATCTTGGTATGTTTAGATATTTTCAGATGGGCTGTATAAGATTGTGAAGCAACAAGCAATCCAACTGCAGCTCGTAAATGTAAAATAACTGTCTCTTAGTTGCTTTATAAAGCAAGAATTTCAGAAATGGAAAACAAATGCGATTATGGCGAAGTCTTTTATACATGAACTAGATAAATATACCCTACGTCATTCAAAGTATAAGGTAATAGCTGTTTTCTCCATAAAAGAATGGGTTTGGTTCGAAGAAGATTTCTCAAATTTCGATGCAAATGTCGATATTAGCAAGTTGCAACTATAACAAAAACTCGACCGCTTTCGTGCCTATCTCTGACAGGATAAACAACAACAGCAACAAAATATTATAAATACATTTTCAGTACGTCACAAAAGTACAACTTCATTCCAAAATCGATATCAAGAAGCTGAAATCGATATATGCATTCCTCAGAAATCCGGATAAGAGAAAAAAGGGTGGTGCGGCAAGGGAGGGGAGGGGGGATAAGAATAGAGAAAAAAAGGACGAGGGGGGGAGGCACTGGGAAACGTTGAACACTGATAACGCAAATTCAAGGAGGGCCCAGCTCGAAGAAGCATCCAAGAAATTGCATTCTTTGCTTAAATTGTCTGTCGATAAAATTCTTTGTTATTTTGTTGGAAAATATTCTGTGGAAGAGGGCCTGAGGCTGTTTAAAAGGACATCAGCGCTGTATAAAGAAACACAGCAGAATCGGTTGCATTGATTTGAATTTGTTTCAGAATGCCTTGTACAATCAGATGTTTGGGGGGAAATTTATATCTGATCTGAGACATGTAACTATTCGTTGAGTACAAATATTTTTAGGGAAAACGCAGCGCAGTTGTTTATTATTATTTTCTTCACCATTTTCCCCATGTGGGGAAACTCAAAGCATTACGTCGGTTGCTTAACATTTTGCTTGCAAAGCAGGGATTTTTTTTTGTGTGTGTAATTAAACACGGGGAAAATACTTGCCATTTTGGTTGCTTTCAGAAATATCTCCTCAAGGTCTGAAAATGTATGTATAATTTCATTTCGAAATGTTAGATGCCTCTAGGGAGACTCGTTTATTATGAATCTTCGATTATCTGAATATTAACATTGCAAGAATAAATCTGAAATGGAAAATAATGCAATGGAGAGTGAGGAATTTCAAAATGCTACAGAAGAGCCAATTAACCGACATTATGTTTTATTTTGCTTGAAAATGATAAACTGAAAATGTGCGATGAGGTATAATAATTAAATATTCCGCGTTTTCGAAAGTAAAACAAAATCTCTGTTTACTGGAATGTGTGATATATTTTTGCATAGAAAATTATCTATGCAATGATATTTTTCTATAAAAATTTATTTTAATCAGAGATAATGCAAAAATTTTGTTTTACATTCAGTGTATACTTAGTGAAGGCGTTGTAGCTGTTAGATATGAAATAAATAACGTATAAATAAACAAACTTTTGTTCCGAATGTAAAGGATTTTATTTTATTTATTTTCTTAATTAAGTAATAAAATCATGGCTTTAAGGTATTTTACAATGAGAAAATTTTCTCGAAACTGAAGTGTGAGTTTGCAAGAAACAATATCATATTTCATCTATTTCATTTTCTTTTCATCATCACTGGCCATTTAAAAATTTTTTAAATCAAATTTTGTATTATGAGAAGCGTAAACAGAATTAAACATCTGTAATGATTTGATCTGCAGTTAACTAAATTTATATCAATCATATATAGTAAAAATAAGAAAAAGGTTTTAAAAAACATGCTTTTATTAGTGAACTAAATTGTAATAAATATTATTTTTTAATCAAAATTTGGAAACAGAAACAGCGCTGATATAAATACTTAAAGTAAATTTGAATTTTAATCTCAGTCATAATATATTTCAGTTTTTAATAAATTATATACATTTTATTTCTTTAGATATTCATTGTGGTTTTATTACTTTAAAGTATGGTTTTTCTATTGTTTCACGCTTTTACAGTTTTTGCCTTGTCCTACAATTTTTTTGATACTATTTTATTACGCTTCAGTCACTGGATGGTATTCGGCAGGGTGGGATTTTATCTAAGTGTTACATTTCATTTCACTAATAAATGCATGCTTTCTATAGTATACTTACTTTTTCTGTCTTTTTTAGAATTTTCTACGTTTTAGTCTTTAATGTAAGTCATAATACGTTTCCACGATTATTTTACAATCATACAATCAATTCTTCTCTAATTTAAAACTTGACTCCCCTTTTAGTATTGAAATAAAGATAAATATAATTAATTAATACATTGATAATTAAGTTCCGAAAACATTAAAATATTGTTGTGAGATCAGCAACACATAAGCTCTAAGAACTTCTGAACTATATCATATCAGAAAGTCGATGTCGAAAGTCTTCATTACAATATTCCTTTTTACAAGTATGAAGCAAATCTAAGACAAGATTATGGACATTAACAAGGAATAGAAGAATGCTCGTCAATCCTGAAATTATTCTTTTATTGTTTCAGTGCAAGTGAGTCATTCCTTTACAAATTTAAATTCAACTTTCAAGGATTTTTAATTTCAATGAGAGCTTCAAAAGCTAATTTCTACAGAAAAACATTTTAGGAAAAATGAAAATTTTAAATCAAAAGTTATCTTTAATTTCAGCACTGTGTTTCTGAAACCTGAATATTGATCATGGGCCTCTCATCATACATGATAACATTTATAAAACTGTATATTAAGCTAATTATCGAAGACGAGATGTCGTATTTTATGGTCGCTATATAAAATGTGATTTACTGTTTAAATTAATTTGATGAAGCTTGGAATATAATCAATTATCGATTGGTTGAAAGCCGCTTATAGAAAGTTAACAGAAGTCTCCTGTCAGTACAGCGAGTCTACAACTTTGTAATTGATTTTCTTCCTTATATCCTTCCTTTTTCGAGACAGGGACGCTAACCCCACAGTTTACCGCCAGGTGACGCTGCAAGCGGTCTCATGGCGTAGCGCATAGCCACTTTACTATACCTAGACACGAATTTTAAAACTATAGCTGCAGTCGTTCTGATATTAAGAGATGGTGTAACGGTCATTAGTGGTCACTCTGCATATAAAACAATAAGTGTGAAAAGGAAAAAAAGTTATAATTTTGAAAGCGTAATGATCACAATACCGGAGCACATTTTAAAATGCACCATTTACACAATATTTTATAGAAGACTCTTGTGAGTGAAGTAGA
>BGPR01000221.1:173711-191341 GCA_013235015.1 Araneus ventricosus
CTCTTGATGTATACGTAGTATGTACACAACGTGCTAGATTTACAGAACAGTGTTGAGAAATACCAAAGTAAAAGAATGGGAAAAAGGAAGAAGATTTTGGTTTTCCAGGCGTATACAGAAGTCTGATTGGTTTGGAAGAAAATCTTCGATTGTGCAACTCAACTGTGGGCTGTGGGAAACTTCCTTTCCAACGGATGTGATTTATTTGTTGATTAATTCAATGTAGCTTTTGAATCAATGTTTCCTTCTCCTATTGTTTGCTTTTTTCCTTACCGATTTTTCTTTTTAAATTCTTTTCCTCCTTTTATATTTCCCACATATTTCATTTCTTGGAAATTTGTATGCTTTGAAAAGACATATAAATGCATATGAGATAAATCGGTTGAATGAAAAAATATATTCTGGGCATGCGTTTCAGCACAGTATTAATTATTGTGATATTGATTTTATCTGCACAATAAACTGAGATTCTGTAGCAAATATAAAGAGCTTTTTAATGTGTAATAACCAAATTTATGAAAAGTATCCCTTTAATTTAACTGAGAGATGCAAAAAAGATTTTTAAAAATAACTTTTTAATATGACATTTTTGTCCATATCATGACGATTAAGAAGATACATTTTGATTAGTTTTATCATATTTGTTTCTTTTTTACTTTCTTGTATATTAAGCAAACACACAAAAAAATTGTAAACGGCAAAAATTACAGCCTCGAGATGTTGATGAATCTCTGCAATTCATACCTCCTTGGGTTCCATAAACTGTTTTTAGAGTTTATTTGTGAGAACGAAACTGAAAAATGGAAACAGCTAGATGAGTGGAATGCGATTTGCTGTCCTTAACCCGAATTGTAAATGGCTTTGAACTTTGAATGAAATCCCAAAAGAAAAAAAGACTTTAAGACTGAAGAGTAGAAAAAAATGAAAATTACTTTAAAACAGGCTAATAGTGTACTACAAGGAAGAAACTTAATTTTTTTCATCGAAATCTGGGGACCCAAACAAGATCATATAACCCTAAGATGCTAAAAACAATACTGTACCGAAATTAAGTCACAAAGAATACCATAAGAAAGAAAATTCTTGAAAAAGTTATTATTTTCTCAAGCAGGGCATTTCTGTTAAAGACAGGTTTTTAGTTTTTAGTATTCTAAAAAAGTGTGTTTTCAAAGAATGTTTTTTTTTCTAATTTTGCTCTATTAATTGTTCAAATCGTCTGTAAAGATAGATTTATCTATTTAGATACAATTAATAAGAAATATAGATATTTAGCTACAATTAATAAGAGACACGATTTGAAAAATTATTTATGTCCAAACATAAAATTTTTTTAACTATTTATCAAATTTTACGTCTTGATCTATAACAGACAATATGATTTCAAATAAAAAAATATTGTTTTTAAAATAAGCTTTCAAATTATGATTACATGTTAAGTTAATTAAAATAACTAGAAATATATGAAAATATTTTTAATAAGAGTTTTTTTTTGAATTTCACTTGGATTCCTTTTTTAAAATAATGAATACATGTTTAATTATACCCTCCTTTTTATATATTCTTTGCTCTAAATCATCTAATTCTCTTTCCCTCATTTACATTGCAAAGTTAATGAAGTTACATGTAATCAAACTAACTGCAATTATGATTGAGTGACAGTTTGTAGAAAGCTATCCTATATGTTTAAACAAATAATTGAACATATTTCTAATAATATGGATTAAATATGAAATTTCTGTGGGATATAATATCATATATATTGCATATAAAATCTCCAGACATTGTCATTAGGATTATGTAATAATTAGAGAATAATTTGATAGTTATAACTTAAATTTTATCATGCAAAACTTAGAATGCCTTAATATTTAGTTATTATGATAATACTAAAAGATTCAGAAAATTTGCATTAATAATACTACTTTAAATAGATTCGAAAATAATAATTAATATACTTTTACTTTAACTAAATATTTTTCTTAACCTAAATGTATGGAAAGGATTTGCTAGTTTGATGAGGTTCAAGTGCTATTAAAAAATAAATATTTTAATTATCTTCGAAATTGTCCAATTTATGTTTCCATAACTCTTGAAACAGAGGAAAATGTTTATCTTTATTTAATATCTACAACAAAATCATATGTATTTGCATATATGAATAAAAAGCAATTTGTGGTTGAAGGTAACTTTTTTTTTTAAATTTAAGAGAAAGCACATAAAAGATAGCAACAAAATTTTAAAACATTCCCCTTAATGTATTTAAATAAATAATTGACTCCAAGTTGAGCTATTTACCTCGTTATTTTAGACAAAATATTTTTAATTTTCATATTTCTTTTTGTTTTATTTTCCTTCAGAGAACGTTCTCGAATTAAAAACAATCGCAAATGCTTTTCTAGGTGAAATTATGAAACATTATCTACAAGTAACAAGACTTAAAAAAATTAGAGAAAAAGAAGAAATCAAAAGTGAACTGAAGAATACATATGTAACACATACATTTTTCCATCTTTAAATCAGTAAAGAACTCTCTCCGATTTATTGCTCAAAGGTAAGAGGAAAAGTTCAATTAATAACTCGAATTTAAATTCTGTTTGAATTTTAAATTGTTATTAGGATTAGAATAATGTTAGAACTGTTAACAAATTTCATCATTCAAAACATAGAATGCCGTCTTCAATTTATTTAATACTAATTATAAAAGATTCAAAAATTAATATTATTACTACCACTAAAGTAATTATAAAAATAATGATTAATATATATATTTTATTTAAGTAAACATTTGCATTAGCGTAACAGTATAAAAAATTTAGAAACTTGACGAAGTTGGGACTCCACTATAAAAATAGATAGTTTAATTATCTTCGGCATTCGCTACTTCATATTTTTAGAACTCTTAAGATGCAAAAAAAAAAATTGACTTCATTTAATGTTAAAGCAAAATCACATTTATTCTCATATATGAATCAAAAGCAATTTCTGGTTGAAAGTAATTTTCTTCAAAATCTCTGAGAAAGAACACAAAAGATATATTCTGAAAAATTAAGCATTCTTCTTAATGTATTTGAATAAATTTTAGATGTGCAGAAGAGTTAGCTACCTCGTTATTCTTAGACAAAATGTTTTTAATTTTCTTTCTTCTCATTATTGTTTTATTTTCCTTTAGAGTACTTTAACGTTTCTGAATTTTAAAGAAACATAAATGCCCTCCAAGGCGAAATTATGAAACATTCTCTTCTTGTAACAAGACATAAAAAAAATTGAAAAAGAAGAGAAGAAATCAAAAGTAAACTGAAGAATGCATACGTAAAACATACATTTTTTTCGTCATTTAATCAGTAGAGCACTTGCTTTGACGCATTGCGCCAGGGTAAGTCGAAAAATACAATTAAGGAATTTCTATGCTGAGAGTGCAAGCATTTTTATGCGATTCTTTGACTCGATATTTTCGTCTTTATTTCATTACGATGCAAATAAGCGTGCCGTGTGATTCCAAGCAGAGAATGAATTCGCTTAATACACGTTAAACGCTCTTGTTCATTTAAAAGGGGGGAAATGTGTCTTGGGTGTCTTTGGAAGTTAATGCAAAAACAGCGCTTTCATCTTTTTAATTTGATAAAAAATAACCAAAATGTGTTGGAATAAAGACAAAAATTCACGGTATATTTTATTTCGTAACATTAAGCAATCACCTTGAGTTTCTGACTGAGATTAAGGCTTCACATTCATCCTTTATTATGGTATGTATTTTTTTCTCTTGTATGCAAATAAGAAAAATGTTTTGCACTTTTTGTCTCATAAATAATGTGATACTACTACAGATGCACTTTATACACTGTTTCAATTGCTTTCTACAGCTTCCAATACTGTGTGAAAATTTTTCGATTCCATTCGAACAAATGAGGTTGTGTAAGTTTAAAATCATATCACCATAAAATTTTTAATATTTTTCTGGCATATAACAAATAATTTTCATTCAAAGAATATGAATAAATTATTGATATTGTATCATTAAAACTTAAAATGTTATATGATCAAAAATTTTGGTGAATGCTTTTCTATAAATATATCTATATAGCATACAAAAAAACTTTTATATTTAGGGTCAACTTAAGTCGGCAGTAAGTGAAAAATTTCCATTTGTATCATTGCGCTGAATTAAATAGTCCTGAATATGATACTAAAGTATTGAAAATGAATCGAAATCTTTTATTTGAATTAAAATTTAAACAGCAATATTATATCTTCTTTTTAATAAACAATATGAATCAAAAACTAACGTTATGAAATTTCATGGATCTCATTCGATTGCCGTAACACGGATAAAACTCACACTAAAGGTGATGTGGTCGTTCTTAGGTTTTTACGTAATGCCAACTTAAATTGTTATTGACTGTAAAAATGTGCAGAAATTCGTTCAAAATATGTTTAAAATGTTACAAAACAAACAAGACTTGAAGAATCAGCGGTATTTCTGTAACTAGAAAGTAAAGGCATTTATAATAAATTTTGGACACGCAAACATGTTTTATATTATGCTGACTTCTTTTTCATACATTAGTTTCTAAATGAAAAAGCAATATTTTGTGCAAGAATACATATTTCTTTTGTCTTTTAGTACATTATTTTTTGTTCATATCTTAATGAATAGCGTATTCGCAATAATTACATTCATAACAAAGTGACATGATTTTAGTATTTAAATTCAAGAATTTCACGTTCTGAATAAAAAAAAATACCTAACTAATGTATAAAACATTATACATTAGTTAGGTAAATTGTTAAACAAAAACTAATGAATAAAAAATAACACATAAGTTTCTAAAAGAAATAGCAATATTTTGTGCAAATATACATTTCTTTTGTCTTACAGTACATTATTTTTTTGTTCATAATTCTATGAATAACGCATTTTGAATAATTATATTCATTACAACGTGACATCATTTTGGTATTTAAATTCAAGAATTTCACATACTCTATAAAAAAGCGATTAAAATGTAAATAAAAATACACTATAATTTTTACACTACACCAGTAAATATATATATATGTAATTATTAACAGTTCCTTCTTTATTTTTTTAACATTTAGACTCGGATTGCGTCAAACTTTTTGTAAAGTCTAGATTCTTTCTTTCCAACGAGCTAAACAATCTAGGAAAATTAATCATGAAATCATATTTAATAAGGCACAGCAAAAAAAGAGAAGACGCCAATTTATAAATGAAATACTAATAGGACTCCTATTGTTTTCCATAGCATAACAAAATACAAAGAAATTTACTTAAATTTTGAATTTGTTTTCTTTTGTTCTCAGTCTAAAATGCTCCTTTCAGTTCTTTTAATACAACCATCAATTCATTTCATTCATTTAAATAATTTTTTTGCGAAATATATTATCGTTATTAAGTACAAAGATATATATATCTTTTTCTAGTTTCATGAATATATTTTTTTCTCTTAGCATAGCAATTTACAATTTTTATCTCTGAAAATTGTGTATAACTCTCCTTTTTAAGAATGAAAAGATATGGAATACTAATATCTTTTTGGCTTAAAGAGACATTGCTTTAAGTTCTGTTATTTAATGACAATGCAAAAGATGTTTGGATGTAAAAATACATTTAAGAGAAGAATTTTTTTTTATTTGATCTTTTAAATTTTTCAATCAATTATTTTTTTTCTTTTAATAATTTTTCTTTTTCCAATTATGCAATTATACAGTAAAATAAAGGAAAAAACGAATTTCATTTTTTATTGATATTTAAAAAACAAAAGAAAAGCAGTTAATAATTAAAAATTGAGGAGAATAATGCAAAATAATGATGATGTGTTAAAGTCATGACTAATAATTTAATATTAATACACTATATTTGCTTAGCTTTTCAATGAGCTATTATTAAAAAATGGATCTTAGAAAACTTATTTAAGATGTTTTAATTATAATAGTTTTAATTTTTGTCCTATAATTTATCTTATTGCACGGTACATAAATTCTGGCGTGAAAAATTTTGTTTTAATCAAAAGAAATTCATATTAGGACAATACAATGAAATATTATTTTACTCCTTCCCCTATTAAATAATTATATTTTATGATTAATGAATATATCCATAAAATGAGTTTTGTATTCTTCTGTTTCTTAACAAATAAAAAGAAATGAATCGTAAACTATGAGAAGATTTCTTGATGACTAATTAAGGTATAAAATATTTCTTTTGTAAAATTCGGAAATGGAAATTTTTTAATGTTGCTTCACTACAAGATCATTTTAGCTTGATTAATACGGTATTAAGCATCCCTGTTAAAATGAATTTCTTTTATAGCAATTATTTTAAAAATAAAATCCGTATTTTATTTTCTTTAATGCTTCAACCGTTCTTTTTGAGGTTCTAGCATTGTATGAAATTTTATACAGCTTCCAGAACATCTGCTTCCGAATATCCTGCACCATTTTAGAATCATATTGCTATTCACAAATACTATTGTTGGAATTTCAATTCAACCAGGCATCCACAAAAATATGTATTTGTAAAATATATGTAATTGATGGGAAGAACAACGACAACATCTGACCATTGATTTAGGGAAGTGCTTCTGCAACATTTTCCCTCTTTCTACATTTTTCGATTATATCATAATTTGCATGGTCCCGTCTATCCAAGGAAATTTGTTTCTGACCCTCATACGTAAGTATCAAAAAGAGAAAAAAAAAATGGTAGAGAGCAATGCATGAATGCAGTTTGAAATTTAGTTAAATTTCCAGCCGTATTTACTTGGAATTCCTTTCTCTGAATTGATTCATATAAAAACTACTTGCTGTTAACCTCTTACATACTAACCCGATGGAATGCGCGACCCCTTAGCGAACGCTAAAACACGCGGGGGTCATAGGATGACCCCAAACTGAAATTCAACCCTGCGCTGTTAAAAAAATCCCTTTCGGCAAACTGGAAGGGAAAGGTAGATTCCTTTACGCTAATATTACAAAAATAATGAAATATTACATATTGCTCAATACAGACATAGCCAATAACTTTATTGTTTCCACACATAACAATATTTACATCGTGATTATATTTTCATGCTATTTATATTTTTACTATATCAATGTTTTATCATTCTACTTAAAAGCTTATAAAATATTTATTGGTCAGTACATTGCTCAATTTTTTTATATTCAAACATATAATCATTCAACAGGTAGGAGTCATAAAGAAATAAACATCCCAGCAGTGCAAATATCCCCTAGAAAACATTAATTAAGCTAGCCTATCTGAAACAGTAGCAAGAAATTTACAATTGACACAAATGAGGATGACTCTAGGTTTAAAAATTAATTTATTCAATCTAGGTCACCATATAATTGTGCGAACACTCATTTGTCATATGCTAAAATCACATGAAATTAAACAATTAAACACTACTAGAATGGGATCATTTAGAGAATTCCTTGTTTCCAGATATAATAGTAACTAAATTCTTAACTCATAAGAGAATAAAAATTATTAAACATTGATAAAATTAAATGTGTTTAAAGCGTAGAATATGAATGCATCCATTTTGAGCAGTGAATTTAAATCTTCATCTACAGTTAAAAGCAAATAGCAAACCCCAAAGCAATTTTAAAGTTAATGAGATATTTTTCAATATCAATAAGGATAAAGGAACACTTATTTAAATATCTGTCTTTTTTGGTTATTTTGCATCAAATGTATTAAAAAAATCTTGGTGCCGCCATTTTTAATTAAATACCAAATTAAAGTAATCTGTCAACTTAACTAATTATCAAATGAACTATTAAAATTAACTGTTTTATTAATTAAAATTAGCTATATAATAATTAAAATTAAATATATAATTAATGCGAATACGAAGAATTGCTGCTGGAATAAATTAACAGAATTCTGGACGAATGTTAAAAGAAAATTTTAAAAGTAGACGATTAACAATTTATATCAGGATCAACTATTGAATTGATTTGATTTATTTTCATTCTTTACATTAATGAATCATTAACTATTTAATTTAATTATTTCAAAGTATTCACTAAAACCTTTCTTTTACTTTAGTAATTCTGTTTAAATTTGAAGTACCTATGTAAAATATAATAATTTATGGAGAAAATTAGTTCTCGGTTGTTTTTAAAAATTTTCTGGTTCAATTGATATTCTCATCTTAATTTAAAACGTTTCAGATCAGAAATGGAATTTGTGTATTATAATTTTTATATAATAGTAGTTTTACGTTAAAAATATTAGCCATGAAAGTGTATTGATCCGGAGCAAAGCCGGGTATATCAGCTTGTTTACTGCATAAAAAGTGGAAGTGAATAATGGGTGCTTTTCAACAAAGTGTCACATGCATAGGTTTAAATGCAATCTAAGTTGTGTGTGTGGGGGGGGTAAAATCACTTTTAAGCTCATAACTTCTGAGTAATTCTTGCTGTCAAAAAGGTTTCAATATCAAAATAGTTTGTTATGATAAGGTGATAATTCGCCTAATTGAAATTCTCTTTCTATCTTCAATCGTAACGGAGCTATGGAGAAAATAAATTTGGGGGGGGGGATTGAACAATATCGCTTTTCAGCTCATAACTTCTAAGCAATTATCACTGTCAAAATCTTTCAATATAAAAGTTGTTCGTTATGATTAGGTGATAATTCTTCTAATTGAAATTTTCTTTCTATCTTCAATCTTAATGGAATAATAGGGAAATGATAAATTGAGGAGGGAGGAATTGAATGTCTCTTTTCAGCTCGTGACTTCTAAGCAATTCTAGCTGACAAAAAACTTTTAATATAAAAGTTGTTCCTTATGATAAGGTGATAATTCGCCTAACTGAAATCCTTTTCTATCTTTAGTCGTAACATAGCTGTGGGGATATGATAAGTTGGGGGAGGGGAATGAAAATAACTTTTCAGCTAATACCTTTTAAGCAATTGTAGCTATCAAAAAAGTTTCAATACAAAAGTTGTTTGTTGTGATAAGGCAATAATTCGCCTAATTTGAATTTTCTTTCAATCTTCAATCGTAAGGGAATTATGGGTAAATGCTTTTTTCAATCCCCACCATTTCCACCCCTTTTGAGCTGGACAGCCCATCTACGAACTCGGCTCAGATTTTCACCTCCTTACAACATATCCCTCGCCAGTTAAAATATAATTAAAATTACTCTAGTTATCGTATTCACTTGATAACATGGGCAAAAGCGTTATACATATATAGTATCTCTTCTTCTAATAATAAGGAAAGTAACATTTCGGCCTCTATTCTAATGAACATTAGAGCTGCAAGAATGAAAGCGGCTGGAAGAGACTGCAAATGACGAGAACTTTCCAACAAGGGGTAACATGCATAGGTTGAAAGATACTTTAAGTTGAGGGGAGAGGAGGGTAAGGGAGGAAAAATCACTTTTCTGGTCATAACTTCTAAGCAATTGTAGCTATCGAAAAAATTTATATGCAAAAATTATTCGTTATGATAAGGGATAATTCGCCTAATTAGAAGTTTATTTCTATTTTCAATTGCAAAGGAATTATGGGAAATGAAAATTTCCACCAAACACCATTTCCACTCCTTTTGAGCTGGATAACCCATCTACGAAGTCGCCGGGAATTTTTTCTATCCTTAGAACATATCCCACGCGGGTTAAATTGAAATCAAAATTACTCCAGTTATCGTGTTTGCATGATAGCATGGGAAAAAGCGTTATGCACATATATATATATAAATTTAAACTTACTTACGTAAAATTTATTCTTACTTTGCTCTAATGTTATATCACATCGTACTTTTGGTTTTAATTATTCAAAACTCTTCTCTCCGTTTATGGTTCGATTTTAGGGTTGAAAATCAGTGTTTTATGCCTTACGGTGTAACTGATTGCAAGAAATATATTTTAGCAATTCACAATGGCTATAGTATTTTCATTTCTTTTTAGATTTGGTTATTCTGTTTAGTAAATAAATTTTTAGTTTTTGCATTGCATTTTGATATATCTTGTTTACTTTGTTTTGTATGTTCATATATAACAAGTTATATTTCGGTTTATATATATATATATAAACTTTTTAACGAAGGGGGTTTTGTGTTCTAGGGGTCATGATCGGTGAAGATCTGCAGAAATTTTCCAGAATGCATGTCATAAGAACCATTGCAATAGGTAGAGTTCCTATAACGTATCTACCTAAACTTATAATTTTAGGTGGGAAAATGACTGACTTTTGACTTTTAGACATTAAGAATACAGTGCTTAACACAAATCAAATCTACTCCATTATTATCCACTATTAAACCACGGATTTCTAGAGGGACCGTTTTTCGTGCAGCGCTTTCACGTGAAAAGTTTGGTACGCATTTCTCGATAAATATATTTGCTCACTCTACAATTAACCGTATCGTGTTATCGTTGATGAATAACTCCCAACCCTTCACAGGGCTTGTCTCATCCTTCGCTGGCCCTTTTGTTTCAAGTAAGCTTGACGCAATATTATGACAACGATTACGAATATTCTGCCTGAACGTTGTTTTCCTCCACTGTACGCCATCTTTTGATGAAAACCATAACAAGTTATTCACATCTTCATTTCCAGAATCTCCGTCCTCTTCCGATTCCGTATCATGTTCGCTGAATCTTTCATGATCAGAAAAATTCTCTTCTGAGAAAACCTCAGAACCATTGTCAAAGATCGGATCTTTATCAGTTTCTACCGCTGAGAGAAGTTTACGTAAACGCTCCATTTCTTTTTCGTGTGGAATCGGCATTGTGAGAAACAGGTAAATACTTCAATTGGCCAAGAAAAACAAAGAGCTGAACGTATCAGCCACGTGAAGTAACTGGTCTGTGGAACAGATGGGAAGACGCACGGGGTCATTCAATAACCCAATAACTGACCAAATGTATATTAGGGGACAGGAAATTCCGAAAATACTTTCTAAATACTCAGGAAATGCAGAGGGGATGACTAACTCAGCTACTAATAAGAAGGGAATTAACAGGTGGCTAGTTTTTTAGGAAACGGAGTTCTCCGAGTGTTTGGGGTGATAAAATGACGTCCGCGCGTCCACTTGGTATAATGTTGTAGAATCTTATGGAACTAGGAATTTTCAGTATTTCTATGATAACAAAATTTATGTACAATACTCCACTTGCCTTGCTGTCGAGGCCTACATTACAGACATCTCATTGGATTCTCAAGGCCAAATTTGTCGTGAAGAACCATCTTGACATAAATCATTACATTCAGCAGCGCACTCTGAGGGTTCTTCTGAACCATCCAAATCCCAGAAGTAGCTAATAACGCCTTGTGGGATAAGTTCTAATGTACCGCAACATATGTCAAAGGACCATATGTGCGACACTTCCTGGAGGATTGTTTTATTTGTTCTCACCAAGCGTTATTTCTTTGTTAGTTTCATACAACACTATAGAGACTGCAATCACAGATGATTTGCAGTGTAACTATATCCTACTGCCTTAAGTGATCTCCCCTTTCTTGTCCTTAAACCTTTCTATAGTATGAAATATTAAGGTGGTAATCTTTATTATTACGATTCTGTTTGCACCATTTGCTTGGTGGCATACATGTATTTTTACCACGATTCTATTTACACAATTTTCTACTTGGTATATTCTTTGTACTACATATGTCGTACTAGCGCATAACTCATTGTGCTCTTGAGGTCAGCTTTTAATCAAAAGAATAGTACTAGAAAGAGTTAATTAACTTTCAAGCATTGGCAGATTATTTTCAAATTAGGCTCTCCCTCTCTCAATTTCCACAATGAAGGAGAAAATTCAATGTAACTGCTCTGGACAATCAGAGTTTTGTTTTTTCATGTCATCATACGCTAAGAAGTTGCTTTTCCAAGAATATTGAAAGAAAAATTTAATCCATATTTGTTTCAGGCATTTGGCCGTTAACTTTTGTGTCATGACATGTTGCTCAGCAGGTGTTATTTTGAAATCATGATAACTTATGCTTTAAAAATGTTAGAATAGTTTTTATAATTAAACCTAACTTCAGATATCAAAATATATATATAAGAATATACAGGGTGTCCCAAAAAGGTAACACAAGCGTTTATTTCCTTAAATATTGATTTTAGACATATACTTCTAATTACAAAGTTTCATCAAATAAGGGAAAGATTTGTATCAAAATACTTTGAAATCCAAGGGGAGTGATAATAAAAAAGTTACAAAAATTAAATTTTTATACAGCCCCATAGAGAAAAAAAGGTCAAATAGTAAAATCTTTCTTTTACATTCATCTATTCACATACAAAGTTACACGCTTATTTGCGAAACTTACAGAAATATAAGAAGACAAAGTTGCTGACTTGGACCACTTTTCCATACCTCTCAATGCTGTTTGATCCAGTCTTTCGAGGTACAATTTAGGGATAATATACATATTTAAAAAATATTTAAAGAACGGAATAAGTAAATAACAATGTATTTGTTAAATCTTGTTAAATCTAAAAACTAGTCAAGTAATACATTAATTAAAGTATTTAGAAAAATAGTTCATCTTGTGAATCTTCAAAAAATATGCACTGTGATATTTCAGAATGACATCTCACCTGCTCAGAAACAAGAAGTGGTGTAAAAGTATTACTAGAATACAATTGAATTTCAGTTTTTCAAACATGGCTTTACCTTCAAATAGTTCAAACTTGTAGTTGTAATTATCTGAATTGCATTTTAGATAATTACATTACTTTTTTTCGATGAGTTACGTTTTAATAAGAGAAATCGAATATATAAGAACATTCAAGTTCCCGTTGAGTAATATGAAAGTGTATCCGAAACCTAAAACAGCCAATGACAAAAAAATCAAGAGCGTGAAGGTGAACCATGGATGAGATTGAAAAGAAAAAAAACTTTAGTTGTTTTTCAGCTCAAAATAGGAGCATCCGAAAATTCAGTTCTAGCTAAGTTATAAGACAGAAAGAATAGCTATTCGCCTATTCCATTATGTCACTTTGTTGTGCGCAATGAGCGAATTTTAGTGCTTTCCAAAACTATTTGGGGTGCAATCCATCCTCTGTCTGTCTTACTTTTTCATTCATTTTCTGTCTTCTTTTCTCATTTTTATCTTTGTTCGTTAATAATCTAACTCTCAGAGTGGAGAAGTAAGCAAAAAAGAATAAAACGAAAATAAGACTTTTTTAAATAATTTTAGTGAACTTTGCATCTCATTAATACGCACAACGCTAGTCAGTATTCTGGTTCAATATCAGGCTATTTTCCTGGTATACCTTAAATTTTCATTTTCTCAAGTTGTCCTTCAATTCATTATCAAGTCGACAGTTGCAACTATCTGCAAATGAAACTTTGTAACAGTTTGAATCAATGGCATTTTATTTTCAATCCGTGATGATCGGCTGATATACTACTTGACAAATATTTTCATTTCGCTGTGTTTCCGTGTTGAATAAACTTGCATTTCTGCAATAAACATCTCCATATAAATTTGTGAGCAGCCTCTTGAAATTGAAAAATGAACATATATCTGTAAGTTTTACAGACAGAATTTTGCATAGATGCATAGATGAGGGTAACAGGACCATTTCGCTCATTAACACTTTTGCTCTACGGGGCACGCATTAAAATTTAATTTTCTTAATTTTCTGTTTTCAACTTCCACAGAAGCCAAAGTGTTTTTACACAAATTCTTACCTTATTTGATGAAACTTTGTAATTGGAAGTATATGTCTGAAATCATTATTTAAGGTAATAAAAGCTTGTTCCACATTTTTGGGACACCCTGTATACTTAATTTATTTTCATATATTTTTTAAATGTGTTTTATATTCTTTATAGTTTTATGTTTGAATTTATCACTGTGACGACACAGAGAGAATTAAAGAAGCAATTTTTAACACATATATTTGTTGATTTTTAATATATGCAGCGTGCAGTCTACATATATTATTATGAAAATTCTTTGATAAAATAAAAGCCGAGACTTCTGAATAAAATATGATTCTCTTATGTAATAACTGAGCAAAACAACTTAGAAAATTTTGTTTCCTATCACAACTTTTTAGCAAATAAATAACAATTTATCAAATTTCATCGCCTTTAGCTGTCTTAGTCTTGTATAATAAATAACCTTTGATATCAGCACACAAGTGTGGAAGGATGTTTCCAGACATTATATGTCTAGTCTTCGCTACTGATAGTTATTCTTTCTTCGTAAATAAGAATTATATTATGTTTATCTAGCATCATAATATCCTCCTTATTGTCTTTGTGTTTTACTGGAAGACAAAACATAAGAATAAGTAGGCATTTCATCTGGCAAAACCACCTCTCTGTTCCGCTCAGGATTTCAATAAATAACTGGAACATCTTTAAAATTTCTTGATATATCTATTAAAGCTATGTATTTGGGATCTCTCTCTAGTTCGTTTAGAAAAATAACTATGACAATAGCATTCCATTCAAAACAGAGGAAAAATTTTCCATTTCATTAGGGTTAAAAAACATGCAGACGATATATGAAACGTCATATTGTGACTGATATTTCATGCATCATATATGCGATAGCTTTACAGACTGTTTTGATAGGAATTATGCATTGTTTGTATGTGAACGATGTTTCATATTTTACCAGCAAACACTAAATGATGTTCAGAGTATTATTAACTCGAAATAATTCAGGAACGCTGTTGAAATATAACAGCATATTCTCTTCCTGGATGCGTTACGATACATTAATAAAAATTTACATCTTCTTCTTTAATTTGAAAATATTATAGCTAAAAGCTTCGAAATTTGATAAAAGAATAAATATTTGTGACACATAAATTTTATGATATTTGGACGTGTTTTATCTTCTTTTCGTTTGAAATATTCTTTTAATTGTGCAATTTTTACTTTCTGATACATGCATAAAGAATTTCATGTTCTCTGTTTCAGATCTCTACGAGCTTGGAGAAAAACATTTTTGGCAATATGTCTGTATGTTTGTCCTTGTGTATATCAACACGGCATTAAAAATTCTAGTCAGATAGAATAAAATTAGAACGATAAGAAAATATTCGTTATTGACTGCCTAGAACAAATGCTTAAAAACCATCTTGTAGATCATAATTTTTATTAAGTACAGTAGAATGCTGTTACTTTGTACCATGACTTCAAATAGAATTTCTTTATTAGATTCATGCATTTCTCTAAAAAAAGGCTTTTCCGATGTATTCCTTGTTGCGTGATTACAAGAAAGGCGTTTTGCAGTACAATTTGAATCATACAGCAATTTAATAATTAATTATGATTTCCCTAAATTTTACTGCAAAATTAAGTCATAGTCGAGATTCTTTTCACTGCTCATATTTTTTTCAGTATATTTCAAAAAAAAATTCACTGTATGCAATTTTATTATTGAAATTTATTGAAAAACCGGGTGGAAATATACAAGAAAAGTAAATTTTATAAATACTTGATTAAAATTAACAATTTTACACCATTGTATGCGGTCAAATCAAGAATCATTTTATACAATTATTGCCAGGTGTGTTATTAATATATCTATCTATTTCCATACGTTCTTAGAAAGATTAACGTTTATTATCATTTTAAGATCTATACTGTTGACTGGAAAACCGAAGTCACTGAACTAGACTACACGTTGCAACGATCTTCTCATTCTCATTGGAGAAAACCAGGGAATTTCCGTGATTCCTTATACGAATTAGCTTTGTTTTGTAACAAACTGTTCGCTTGGTGTATCAAACAAATTTTCTGACTCTTTAAGAGTACCCTAAGCTTCTGAAAAGGCTTTATAAATCAAGTTTCTTAGCTCTCTGGATAGATTTCCAAATATTTAGAAGTCCCTATCTCCCTTTTATATAACTTGGGTACACCGGAAGCGAAAGCAAACATTGTTCTTCTTATTATTTGAGGCAAAAATAAATTAAAAAACGAACTTGGGTTGATTTTTACTGCAGATTTCCATGGAACAAATTTACCCCAGGTAAGAAAATATTAATTACAACTTAACTAACATATTCATCCTCGGTAAATAGTCTTCCAGAACCCCATGAACTAAGCCTGACTGAAAGAAAACAAAAATTGAGATCATCCAAAACAATTGTGAAGATGCTGTTTCTCATATTAAAACAGTGGTCAGGGTCGATATTCTGAGCGATCCTCTGCTGTTTTGGAAGATTCTCTAGAGTTAAGTCGTGGGAAATGTTCCTCAGGGTAACCGAGCATCATAAAAGTTCAATTTAGCAGTGGTTACCTTTAATGGGGACTACTATGGACAAAACACCAGTGATTAGCAAAAAAGTTGCTTATCATAGATACAGGCAACAAATGTACAGCAAAAAAGCTATACTTTTTGCTCCTTCGACTGGCAAAATTTGCATCCTTTTGTATCGGAATCTGTAACGGTTGTCGGGATATATAGGGCTCAAAACATTTGAGAAAGATCTTGTAGAACTAAGTTTATGCACTTGATTTTAATATTTAAATTGTAAATGCATGCATCCATTTTAATAAAAACTGAAACGTTAACTGTGAAAAGTGAATATTTTTAAGACATTACTACGTTTTATTATATAAGTAAAGTATAACTGCATATACTATATTCCATTGTAAGAAAGAAATAAGTTCTTGTTTGATCGTTCAGGTGATCTAAAAGAATAAGTGTGAACATAACATTTTTCATTAAATTTTTACAAAGCTTGTTTGAGTTATCGCATTTTACGAGAAAACAGAAATTTTATGGCCGCTTAGAAGCATATTCGGAGAAATTTTATTACATTTCAAATTTTGAATTTTATATTTAGTTTATTTTTATATTAAATGTTAACATACATATTTATAAAAATTGAAAGTTTTGATAACCAAAGTGAGCATTTTCGAAACATATTACAGGATTTTATTGATTACTTAAACTTTAATCATCATATTCTTTTGAAGATTTTGCATTTGTTCTATTTCGCTAAAAAGTTCCATTTTGTGAAAGCAGAAGGTTCTTGCCGGATCCGTCATAAAAAGAATAATGCCGCTAAGTTAAAACATAAATTTTAACATTAAATTAAATTTGCCTTATAGAAAAATTCAAAACATTTACGAATTACAAATCACCATAAAGCATACATTTAATTGGCTTTAGCGACGTTTCAAGGAGCAAGATATTTAATAATACTAATAAGCCGATACAACAAGGAAAGAAAATATAAGTTTTATTTTACTTCAATATAAATGTATGAATTCATTCGATAAGGATCATTTTGCCAATCTAATACTTGTTTAAAACCCTGAACGGATTGTCAAAGCCATCTGCTGATGTCGGGCACTTTAAATATTCTGAATAAGACATATAGTTGCTCGAATTTTCCTCTGGAATAATTTCTTTGAGCCACGTCCGATTTAAAAAGAACGAAACTGGTGTATGTTTTATAATTGCGGAAGGATAAAATACATCTTCCTCGCTCCGTCATTTTATTTTAATCTGATTGCTCGTGGAATATCCAAAATGTAATCTATGAAAATGTTGTAAGCCTTCTAAACGAGTTTCTTGGACAAGAAATTTATGATTCTTCGTATGTTGTTTTTAAGTTCTAAAATGGAAAACCTTAGCAAACTATTTGATTTAATGCGTT